>JASDQU010438612.1:54876-75147 GCA_032191745.1 Picea mariana
GAATATTTAAAAGTGGAAAAGTTAAAAGACATTTTATTTAAGTCAAATGGATTATTTAAAGTTTACTTAATTTTTATCCCTAAGTTAAGGTGAAAGTATTATAAAAAAGAATTATTATATATATATATATATATATATATATATAGGAGAAAGAAGAATAAAATGAAGAATTTTAAATTCAAGGGTTATAAAGAATTGAGTTCAAAATTTATAAGGAAAACTAAAGTGATTGATATTATCAAAAATGTTATTCAAGGTATCATTTAATGTAAATTATCGATGAAAGAAAAATGAATCCTAGTAATGAGAAAAAGGAAGATTCTCTAAAACATCGGGGAACTATTCTGCTTCAATGTTACTTAGAGTCGAAGGGACACTTGGAGGGAAAGATATCACTATTTCTATTGTGCCTACCAAATGTAATAATTATGTTAATATTGAATTCAATAACCAATTAATGACTCTTGACTCAAATATAATTGAAAAACTAGACGTGTGGAATAAGAAACAATATGACATAACAGATTTACAACTAAATATTGGGGATTATATCTTTGGATCGCAATTCCTTGTTGGATATTTATGGGGCAATGAGGGTGACATACTTTTGGGTTCACCCTAGATGGAAACACTAGGGTATTTCATCTTAAACACGAAGAATTTTTTTATATTTTCCTACAAGAAGAAGAAGATAATGTTACAGGACGTTAAATTGGACCCAGATCCAATAACATCAAAAGACCTTAAAGATATATCCAAGATTATCCTTCAAGATAATCGGAATACAGTAAAAAAAGTGCAAAAAGAATTTGATGAACTTATCATAGATAAAAATGAAGAGATTTCTCGCTTAAAATATCACAGTAAAAAATTACATGCACAAATTAGTAAAACAAAGAAGCAATGCAATAAAAATTTAGAACAAGAAAAGGACAATCTCAAGAAGAGACTATCAGAGAAAAAAAAATGAAGAAAAAACTTGTTTAAAGAACCTTAATCAAAGGTTACTTTAGCAAATTAGAAAGTTGATAAAGGGGGAAGTAGAGAAAAAAGACATGAACAAAGTCAACAAATTATCAAATGAAGAACTTGCACGTTTAAAAAATCATAATCAAAACCTACTTACACAAATAAAAAAGTTTAAGAATGATAAGAAGTCTTCGGAAAACAAGTTAGAAATGCTTACAGAAAAAGGAAGCATCGAATTTTTCAGATGAAAAAATCCAAGTTATGGAAAATGGAACAATTACAGATTCAATCCACGTCACAGCTCAAGAAGCTGCAAAGTCAACTGAAAAACTAAAATAAAATAAAATAAAAAAGACATATTCAGATGTTGGAGTACAAACCATGGAAGTTTTGAGTGTAGATCATGTGATCAACAAAACAACATCAATTAATGAAGAAGATACAATACCCATTGTAAATCGAGGAAACGTTGCACACACAGTAAGGGAAAATCATGTTACCATAAATCATTATCGAAATCCCAATCATAAAAGCAGATATCTTAAATAGTCAAAGCATCAATATCGCTTAGGTCGGGAAAAACTAATTCATCATCCGAAAAATATTGATACCGATGCAATTAAGTCGCATGATAACAGTTTATCATGGAAGTGCAATGTTCTGCAAAAGATTGAATTAGGATGATCATATCCTTTTATGATTGGAAATTTTTTCTCAGCACTTTGAGGTTCATATCATCTCGTATCATCAACTACAATAGCTCCAAGAATAGAGAATGATGCGAGGACATTACAAGCCAAAGAAAAAGATGTGAATCCCTTCCATCACTATACTTTGAGGACATAGCATTTCAAAAGGTGAAGACAATGTTACGAACACAAATAGATATAAATAGATATAAATAAATAATGATTAAATAATAATAATTAATACTCAATAATTAAATATGTTAAGAAAAGACACATTTCTGATGAAATGACATGTCTCTTCACGAAAGGGCACCCCTGCCTGGGTATCTATACATCCCTCATTCTCAATTGTAATCATATCATACTATTCATTCTCATATACATTTATTTAATATATTACTTGTCTATATGGTTTTCGTTGTTCAATTCCAAGTATTTTGGATGTGTGTAGTTTGAACCGAATTGATTCACCACATAGTCCTTGACAAAGTTTAAAAGTATC
Source organism: Picea mariana (assembly GCA_032191745.1). Taxonomy (NCBI): domain Eukaryota; kingdom Viridiplantae; phylum Streptophyta; class Pinopsida; order Pinales; family Pinaceae; genus Picea; species Picea mariana. The sequence goes on from JASDQU010438612.1 coordinate 57,037, forward strand.
CTCTTCACCTTAGAAACCCTCTTCTCATATTGAAACAATTGTTGAGGATCAGTAGGAATTGTAACTTACCCTGGACTATTTTGTAGAGATCAATATCCTCAATAAGTATTTGCACCTTACACTTCCAAACGGTGAAATTAGAGGGTCCTAATTGATCACTCTTTCAAACCTAACATTACAAATTTCTTCATTCCTAATGTGCCCTAGATCACAACTCAAACAAAAGTAGTTCAACCAAAATCAACAACCTATCATAGGTTCAATTTTATCCTCATAGACATAAAAATTACTTCGACCTCTTACAAGTCCTTGTACCTTTATCAGGCATCAATCACTTCAATTGTTGAAGCTTGTTGGGAATTTCACCTACTGAAATCCTTTGTTCTTAACTCCCTCTCATAGGGTGTTGCAATATCCATTCAATGGATATAATAATTTCAATAATACAACCATTATATCATGTTAAAATTTCTAATTTGTGATAGTGTATCTACACTCAAAGATTTTACACGACAACATAAACTAAAAACATTAAGAAACACCAACCAGAACTTCAAATTTTCAATAAATAAAAGCATGGGACTATAGATTAGGAGTGTAGACACTTCATATCACAATTTCAAATCAATTTGGCAAGGGACATTATGCATATCTAAGATACTAAATCCACATATCAATCCCAACATGCTAGGCCTTTGTATCAATAATCATATAACTTCTCATAACTTTGAAACAATAATTACAATGTCTACTTGTATCCTAATGCATCCTCCATATTTTTTAATAGAGTAAAAGAGGAGTTTATCCATTCAAAAATGTACAAGAACAAAAAAGTGTAACTCAAGTAATGTGCTTGACATGTACCGAGAATAAGTAAACACATGATTATAAACGCCAAATACACACCTCCATGTGGTGGCCATATGACCAACACACTCCTATATGTAACTCAACCCACATGTGCCAATAATAGGTAGACACATGTGAACACACCATCTACACTCTTCCACGTGGTGGTCACACACCAACAAACACCAAGCACTCAATTGATTGTTTAAATGCAAATAATTCATTGATGACTAATCACTAATCAACTAGCCAACTCTAATCTATAAATAGAACTGCTAAAAATAGAAAATGAAAAAAAACATGATGGTTAAAGGAGAACAATCTTGGAGCAACAAAAAAAATACCTTAACCTCGACTTCCTTTCACATCATAAACTTTTTTTTTCAAGAAATCTAAGAATGGGGCCTTTAATGATGAATGATCATAAACACATCAAAGAAATTTGCATAGCTTTCCATATGGTCACTTTATTTCGTTAGGGGGTCAAAATCAAGTTGTTACAATTTTATTTTAGAGTTCCCATCTTCCTTGACCTTCTAATCATATGCATATGCATCTATCTTTTTACTAGATGAGGCTTGTCACTTATCACACTATAATAAGCATAATGAGCTATTACAAGATAAAAACAAAATTGCTCTCTCTCTCTCTCTCTCTCTCTCTCTCTCTCTCTCTCATATATATAACCTTAATGACAATATATATATACATATTGGCAAGTCACGAGATGAAGGGTTATAATGAAAAGTTATAACCCTTAATGTTTTATTTTATTATTATCAAGCAATGGTTTTATACATGATTGATGCATGTTACATTGACTCCCTTTTCAAAGATGCGTCAAGCTGAAAACATTATTGATGAAAATTATGGTGGGTGAATCCCTTTTCTTCATGTTCCCTCCTTGGTACTTTCATTTTCAATTGTCGAGGGTTGTCCTAGTTTTGGATTTGGGTTTGAACATTTGCAAGGTTTGTTTGTAATGTGATTATAATGTTTTTGAGTTATTCTATTTTGTCTCTTAGCATGATGTCTTGGTGATCATTAACATGATGTTTACTTAGATGAATTTGATATGTCAAGAAGTTTTCTTTCAAACTTTATTTTTTCACTGGTTGTAATGGATCTACCTTGTGACATAAGGTTCCTCGCACATATAGCTTATAATTATTTCCTTTCCACTTCAATTCCATGAATTGTTCTTGGAAATTTGTGGCATAGGAATCTCACTACATCAACCATTTTTCTCCTAACACAACATAGAATGTTATCTATAGTTTCAAGTTTTGTATTGTTGGTATTTTATATGATTCTCAGCTCTTGATAGTTATTTCCTTATGATTAATAACATGATTCACTTTCATACATCAGTTATCATAGAATAACCATACACTGAAAATATCAACTATAACAATGCAACGGAAATAGCAAGATCTAGAAATATTAACCATGCACGGTAGACACAGGAACACAAGAGATTATCCTGGGAAACCCAAACTTGGGAGAAAACCCAGCAACCTTTCTATAGAAGAATTTATTCCAAGATATTGCTAGTACATCGCCATCAATAGCCAAAATACCATACAAATAAGATCCTCCCCAAGGCTAGTATCACCAAGACCTAGCGCCTCAATAAAATGACCAAGAATAACCAAGCAAGAGCTTTTCCAAGTGTGGTGCACTCTCCGAGATAACCAAAACTAAGAAATAGAAAAATTTACCAAAACTGCAGCTGCAACTGCCTTGTGCGCACTGCAGAAAGGAGAACTAGCTTCATGTCCAAATGAAATGAGCCAGTTCTATATTTATACTAATTTGGGCGCTAGTCTGGGGCCAACTTCTTATTTATGGGTCTTCAATTCTATTATTATTTTTTCTGTGGGGCCGACTTCTCTTCCTAGGTCTTCAACTTCTTCCTGGGGCTTTTGTAATGGTGTAGATTGGTCTTCTTGTACTTTCTTGTGGAGAATGACTACCCAAAGTTGAAAATCTCCAACACTTCCTCTAAACGAGCGAGGCATTCTCCACACTTGGATTTCTTCTGTCATAGAAAAGTTGTCTTCATGATCCATGTTGATGTGCCATCTCCACACATCCATTCCATCCCGAAATATGCATGTGATAGCATCTCGAGTCCATCCACTCCTTGACAGGAGAAGGACTACACCTAGGTCATTCACCACTAGCAGAGCCTTGTGAGTGAATGAATCATTACCCTTGGTCATATTAGCACTAGCATATCCCCATGCAAGACCAATCTGGGATAATGTCTTCCTAATGATTATCTAGGTCACTCACCACTGGAAAAGCCTCGTGGATGAGTGAATCATTCTCCTTTGGTCATATCAGCACTAGCATAGCCCCATGCATGAAAAATATAGGAAGAATGTATGCCTGAACCTATAGAACATCAAAATACCTGGGCCATTCACCACTAGCAGAGCCTCGTGAGTGAATGAGTCATTCTCCCTTGGTCATATCAGCACTAGCATAACCCCATGCATGACCAATCTAGGAGATCGTCTTCCCAATGTTGAAACATCAACGCTCATCACTATCCAAATCAGCATGGCTAATCATGTCTATCATCCTCCTCATCCAAATCAGCATGGCCACTCTAGGAGGATATCTACAATCTTCTCATATGTGGATAAGTACTAGAGCTTCACTGCTCCCTTATGTACCATGTCTCGAATGAAGTCCTGCAAGAAGCTTCTAAAGTTGCACCACTTCACGACTTGCAACATTGGTTGTGACATACTATGTCTATGTTGTATTGAGTGTTACATAAGTCTGCTTCCAGCTTATCTCGAAAATTGTAATTGATTCCAAGATGAAGCGGCACCATGAGGTGCTTAATCTGTCTACTGCACCCCCTGCTCAATTGGAATATGTATATCTCTGCAACCTCACTTCATCACCTAAGACAAATCATATCCAATTGTACCATGCTTCGTTGCCACCCACTGGAACTGCCTTGGCTTCAACCAAATACTTGCTCAAGGTGCTCACTGCAAAGAAAATATCTGTCCTAGAATTAACCAGGTACATCAAGGATCCAATCTACTGTAGATCTTATCTAATCTCGTCACACCTCTAATCCCAAGAGTACATATGGTCAAGATCCTCCATCTCGAACTCAGAGGCCAACTCCCTCTGTCATTGGACTAAGTCATGTTCTCCAGTATGCTTCACTGGCTACTCCCTCTGTGACTAAGACAAAATCCATACCTATTCCTCCTGATTGGTTGCCTCCTTTGTCACTATAGAAAAATCAAATCTCCTAGAAGCCTCTTGCCTCTTAAGCTTATGTCTTGCCTCCTCAACTCATGAAACGTGTATGTCAATCCTGGGAAATGTCTCTCTCCCACCTGGGGGGAAACTCCCTCTGAATAATCGCCTCTCTCTTCAGCCAATTGACTCTCTTTGAGATCAGGCTCACTTTGAGTCTGTACATTCTTGGTTAAAATCAAGCTCATCAAGTATCCATCGATCCTAGAGTACCATGCTCCCTCTAAAACATGACTCCCTCTAAGTCTGTACAATCTTTGGAGCCATCTTCTCCCTATGCATCTTTTCGGTTCTGATCTCCAATGAATAGTCCTGGGAGGCTGCTCCTCCCTAATGGATCCTAGCTTCCTCTGAACTGGTACTAGGTGAGGCCGTCTACCTCACCACTGGTGGAGCCACCTTCTCCTCCTCATCAATCTCCATGTGGAACACTATGTATCCCACAAAAGTATCCTTCTTTTTGGAATGTTCTAACCTTGTCTTCTTCACCTTCGGTATATGGATGTGTACTTTCATTTATACAACTCCATGTATGGATATCCTAGTCCATGTCTCAAACTAGATACCATCTAATTTGTTTCCTCCTGCAACAGTCATTGTAGCTCCCTTTCATAGCTATCACCTGTGACCAATCATTCCTACGTGGTAACCTGCCCTGAACAAAACAAGAACAAAAGACAAGAGCAACACTTTTCTAGTGTTGTGACCTCCATAGTAACCTGCCTGGGACAAAGACAACAACCAAGAAGATCTCCTAGAAGAGATCAATTTCATCTTGTAAATAAGTGCATCATTAGTACAAAACAATGAGCATTTACACAATGATCATTGTACTAACAATATTCAAAACATTTGATAGCAAAACGTGCTTGCCAGTAATAGATCTCTAAAGATTATTGTCATGGTTACAATATTTATTTAAGATGTAGCAATATAAAAATGTCAAACCTGATATGCAAACTTGAAGTCTTAATTGCTAGGGAGGGTGTGTTATTCCTCTGAATGCACTAGATCCAATGATCCCTTTCGGTCATTGCTTGGACAAGGTCCATTGTACATCCCCTGCAAACACCCTCATACTCTGCTAAATGATATAACTTGGAAACATATATAAGTACACACCTCTAAAATTTGTAGCACCATCAAGCTTGTCTTCTAATCTCAAAGTTTGTGCAACTACCAACTGCAACTGGTGACTGGCAACTGCTATTGTAAATGGAAACTATAATTGCAACTGCAACTGTCACTGGAAACTACAACTGCAACTATAACTGGTATTTTATATGATTCTCAACTCATGATAGTTATTTCCTTATGATTAATAACAAGATTCACTTTCATACATCAGTTATCATAGAATAACTATACACTGAAAATCTCAACTTTAATAATGCAGTGGAAATAAAAAGATCTAGAAATATTAACCATGCACAGTAGACACAAGAACACAAGAGTTTATCCCGGGAAACCCAAACTTGGGAGAAAACCCAACAACCTTTCTCTAGAAGAATTCAGTCAAAGATATTACCAATACATCACCATCAATAGCCAAAATACCATACAGAGAAGATCATCCCCAAGGCTAGCATCACCAAGACCTAGTGTCGCAATAAAATGACCAAGAATAACCAAGCAAGAGATTCTCTAAGTGTGGCGCACTCTCCAAGATAACCAGAACTAAGAAATAGCAAACTTTACCAGAACTACAGCTGCAACTTCCTTGTGCGCACTACAGAAAGGAGAATTGTTTTCCTGTCCAAATGAAATGAGCCAATCCTATATTTATACTAATATGGGCGCCAGTTTGGGGCCGACTTCTTATTTATGGGTCTTCAATTTTATTATTATTTTTCCTGTGGGGCCGACTTCTCTTCTTGGATCTTCAACTTCTTCTTGGGGCTTCTGCAATGGTGTAGATGGGTCTTCTTGTACTTTCTTGTGGAGAATGACTTCCCGAAGTTGCAAATCTCCAACATGTATTAGTACAGAAACCTTACAACATCTACCTACTCCTTTGAGTTGTTTCCCATTCAAATTTGTAACAGTGAGAACTTTCGCAAGGTATACAAAATGGTTTAGCTTTTTCAAAATATTGATATCTACAAAATTATGTGCTTCCAAAGTTCATCGATATTGTGACATTTCTATTCCTTAATGATTCCTTTGACTTTCAAGGTCCTAGGTTCCAATCTTCTCATCATTGTAGCAATAGAGATCTTGGGTTTTTCATTCTTGATGTTATGCTTCTTATCAATGTTCATTGAATGAGGTGGAGTATACTTAATTATAGGTACTTGAATTTCTTGTTTTAGACCTATAACTTACTTTTGGAACAACCATTCTTCTTTCTTTCGAGATTTTCTTGGTGCATGTGATGTTTCTTATGATATTTCGTATGTGGTTTCATCATCATCATATTCTAGTATGTCTCTTTCATCATAAGCCTATGTTTCTTTTCCATGTACAATCTTCCAATGATATAATCATTTTGATCTACACTATGCTCCAACAACCATTTCTCACCAAACTTACAACATTGATTATCCTTCTCATCTTACAATCTTGAATTTCATTGTTTGTTGTCATCACTCTACTGTGGTGTAATATATCTATATTTTTCATTATTTTGAAAATGGCATTGATTAGCATAACTTTGTTCATTTGATGTATAGTAGGATTGATGTCAACTCTTAATCTTTTGTTCTAGCTATTTTACTCAAGTCTTCCTTCATCAATGTTTTTATGTTAAGCATCTTGATTTTGTTTTTTATATAATCCTTCAACTAAGTGCAATAAATTTGAATTACTTATTCTTGGGTTAGTCTTGGCACTTGTGTTGCTAGTATTCCCCATTCTCAAGTGTATTCACCCACATCACCCTTTTGTTGTAGTTATGTAAATTTGCCAAATACCTCTTTTTCTTCTGTGTTTTGGAATCTCCCAAAAATGTTTGTCTTGAACATGTCCCAACTTACAATTACATTGATCGAGTGGATTTTTCACCATATGTACCAATGATAACTAAGCCCTTCAAAGTTCATTGTTGCAATCTTTGTTTTTTCCATATCATTTTGAATACAATGCAACTCAAAATATCATTTTACCCTGTTTAAGCACAACATTCTTTTACTCATCTCTTGTCCATCAAATTTTAACATTTTAGTTTTTACTTTATGATTCTGCGAATTAAACATTGGTGATTTGAATAGATTGTAATAAAGTTGAGAGGAAATATTACATGGAAACAACCTAGATGGTGGAAAAATATCAATTGATGGAACAAAAGTAGGTTATGATAGCATATAAGTACATTATGGATTTAATAATGACACAAAATTATAATAAGGCATTGGAGTAAAATTATGTGTTGTAACGAGTATGGTAAAATGTGGTAATGGAATTTTGCAATTTCTTTTATACTCTTGAGTTCTGCAAACAATGTCATTCATTCCTATTTTGAGATTGTCTAATTTGATTTTGTTTTCCTCTCCCACCTTGGTCACTTATTTTTAATGGTAGGATTCCCCCTACTGATCTAATGGGAACCTAAGCGCCAATCAGAGTTAATGATCAGATAAGTATGGTGCCCTTTTTTATAAATATGGACCATGTCCAATATGTTAATTATTATTAAATAAGGCTGACTAGGTAGTTAGCATTTAATAAATGTACTATGGTCAAATCATTTACTACAGGGGCCATTGGTTATTACAGTTAGGGTTGTTAGGTAACTATAAATAAGGATGAAGTCCTTATATGATATCAAGTAATTATCATTGTATTATTGGGGCATTGCTCAATTAGAGGTTGCCCCCTCAAAGAGGCAACCAAACATGGCTTTGTCCTTCAATAAAAATAGTATTGGATAGTTTTAACCTACCTTACGGATTTTGGATTTAATAAACTATTGGAGCTTTCCTAGCATATTCTTGCATATATTGTTTGTTATTCATTTTCAAAACTAAGGATCATGACAAGTGGTATCAGAGCACTTTCTTGGGCCAAGGGAAAGATCTTTTTTTTCTTTTTTCACAAATTTTCTTGTGGTAGGGTTTTCTCTTAACCGATTAACCAAAGTGAAATCACACCAATGTCATTAGAAATTGACTGGGGGTTCTATTTCTAGACTAGGGTCATATTAGCGATTCTGAGAAGTGTCACAAAAGTTACAACCATTTCAAGTTGTGTCTCAAAACCCTTGTGGAAAATCCTTATAATCCACTTTTCTCTCGATTTATAAATTAAAGTGTAGTCAAACCAATGCCATTAGAAACATAGTGGTCACACCAGTTAAACCATTTCAAGTTGCTTCCCAAAGCCCTTGTGGAAAAATCTTGCAACATTATTTTCCTCTTAGATTATGCAGTAGATTGCAATTGCACAAGTGCCAACAAAAACAAAGTTGGGGTCCCATTTCAAAATTGGCATCATAATAGTTATTCTAATCAATATTGATGAAGTTACTTCATTTTAACATGTTTGCCTCAAAACCCATGCTACACAAATTAGCTCCATTGAATGTAAGCTTATGTGATTCTATTTTAAAACCCTAGCTCTCATAGTTACCATGGAATATTGCATCTAACATGGATATATTAGTGCCCATCATTGGGGCACATCCAAGTTTATATGACAATTATGTGGAAGAAGCCTCTATTGTAAGTTTTCTTGAATATGTTACAAACTATGAAGAACATAACAAATGGTTACTTGAAGTTGATTTTTTTTAAAGCACACCAACTTTATTCAAACCTTAAAGTATTTTGTACACAACTACTACTAAATAACTAAGTATGATAATTGTAGGAAGCATGTTTTCTCCTTTTTTATAATTGTGAGACAATGCATTTAAAGTCAACTTCAATAGAGGAATGTTATATGGAAGCAAGATTCCCCACTCCACCTAAGTCCACTAACATGGATTCAATAGTTGTTATAGTTCTTGAGGAAGATAAGGCTTCAATCATGTCTTAACAATTTTTACTAAGGATGTTACAATACATATGGAAAAAAATCATGAATAGGTTGTGACTAACACTCTTTAGTGTCAATCTTCTCCAATGGTCATGTTTTGTCCATATCCACAATCAACCTTTTACAATTATGTGGATGATATTTTGCAATAGATGGCCCTATTCTCTCGGTGAATTGATATTTGGATCCATATGACCTTAGTGAGCCTATTGAGCAAATCATGCAACCATTTGTCAATTTCATGTGTCACTAGTTGGAAGTTAGTGCACACCCATACAAGGGACTTGAGTTTATGGATGCACTTGATGGAATTCGTTATAAACATTTAGGGTAGCCCCTATATATGGGACCCTAGCTTATGGATTTCCCTCAAAGGTGTTAGCATTGAGGGCAACCTTTTTGAAGAGGGATATGTCAAGTAACTACCATTGTATTGGGGCATTGCATTTGAGATGGAAATCTTTTACTAGATTCAAATGCTTTTCTCTAAAAAACTGCAACATGATTCTTTGCTTTGGTAGATATAATAATAATTTTATCCAAATAATATCAAGTTTAAACTTTTTTTAGACCTATTTTCAAACTCAAATTTAAGGTGTAAATCTTCTAGATTTGTAAAGAGTTTGGCCCTCAATCCAAAACTTGAAACATTTTAATGTATTCTTCAATTGTTAGGTCTTTTTGGACTAGATGCATGAGCTTAACCTCAAAATGCCTCACCCTGATCTATTTTTCTCTCTAAGTTAATGCATCTACAAGCTAGATAAGACTTGCTATGTTAATGCATTTGTAAGCTTCCTAAAGTCCCTGATTGTTGAGACCCATCTTACAACCCACGTATAGGATACCCCATACAAATGTTGTAGGGCCAAATTTAAATTATCTTCTTGTTTGTAAATGTCTTACAACTTGAACGCTAACTTGATCTTGCTCAACAAAGTGTGCACTTCCACTTCACCACCAAAATCATATTGCATGATCTTCATGTAGAGGTTGAAAACTTGGTGAGAATTTGAGTGGCTAATGAGTTCAAAAGGGTGTTATCTCATTGCCTAATGATTTACATCCATATCGTCCTCATAGATTCTAGGCTTGTGGATTGAGGTATTTAGCTTTCAATACACACACACAAACACACATCTTCATCCCCAATGCTTTTTTCTAGGGTTAGCAGCTCTCACTTCATTTCTTGTAAAAACCTTGTGAAAATTTTGCTCAACTTTGCCTTACAAAATGGGATTTTTCCATAATCAATTTTTCTTTATTCAAAACCCCAGATGTGCAATAAAAGTGAAAAAACATTTGATGCTCCAATACCAACTTGTAATGTGTTTATATCCAAAATGGTACAAGCACTACAACAAGAATATCTAAAACTAACAGCAAAACCTATGATAACTATAGAGCTAAAATAACACAAATCACAACAAAAACACAAAAAGTCCAGCACCCTTGCACACCCAAGGGTGAACTGCACATGCAAATCCACATTATATTGAGAAAGACCTCTTCAATAGAACTAGTTGAAGAGATATAAGAGGGGGGAAACACTGTTTGGGTAAAACCCTAATTTGAAGCCTTAGTTACTAAAACCGTGCCAGCTCCCTTTAACATAAAAGTGTTCTTTTACTAGTGCAAGAATGTTGCATTGCGTACCATTCCTGACCTACCTGTATATAAAGTTATGTTACAAGGTGTAAAGAGACTAATCCATAAGAAAATATGAGCTTCCTTTGACTTCAGTGTCCAAAGCACCCAAACTCCTTCCTTTTTGATATGCCGACAAAACAGTGCAAACACAGAGAATCGAACCTTGGTGAACAACTTAAAACTCCAACTTAATATGTCCCATGCAGAACAATGACACAAGTGACATCAAGTTGCTTATCATTGTATTCTAGAATCTAAAAATACACTTTGTGAATATACTATCATCTGAACAAACAAGAGCTTGGGAGGTCCAAAGGGCCAAGTGTGTATAAACTATGCTGTCTAGGCACACTATTGCTTCAGTGCATAGCTCTGTACTTAGTCATGACCTGCTTTCCCATACCCAGCAATCAATGACCCGTGTAGGCTGTAGAAGTATTGTTGACACCTTGGGAGTGATTTTTTCCTATATTGGGTAACTAATACCACCTTCAGAGATTAATCAAATTACAAGTATAAATGCTATGCCTACAAAACGCTCACTATACTTACCAAACACTAATAATTCCAAGCATAAAAAAATCTGCTCACAAATTTAATTTCCTACCAGATGTACCAATGCTATCTCATTAAGCTCAGAAATGCCATTGGATTTTTCCAGCGATCAAAATTTCAAAAGCAGATCAAAACATCTCAGGAAGAGGGATATCAGAGCGAGTGGATTAAAATTTTCTCAAATCTTCACAGAGCAGCTGGCTGTTCACCTCTAAATTGTTAGGTTAATATTTCTTCGAAGAGCTTAGGGAACTGAAAAAAATTGGAGTGTGCTCGTCAAAAAGGACTTCAGATAGATAATTGGCATAATATCCAGTCAACACATCACACCATTTGGTGTTGTTGGTCTTTGGGAACTACATTTTCATGTTATGCACAGTAGTCACTGATTGAGGAATACAACTTCTGCCAGACCTACAGCAAAGAGATTTTACTAAGCCAGATATCAGCATCAAATGAGCAAGATAGGGATAGGATCTCCATAGTTTTCAATAAGCAGCACAGTGAGCAAACATCATTGCTTCTCCCAAATGCACCAACTGACTTTCAGCCTTAATTCTTTTTTCTCACTCCCTGAAATTAATAATATGAGCTAGATGGGAATAGGATCTCCTCAGTGTTCAATGAGCAGTACGGTAAGCAAACTTATTGCTCCTCCCAAATGCACCCACTGACCTTCAGCTTTAGTTCTTTTTTGTCACCCCCTGAAAAGAACAGAGCCATGTTTCTATGGATGATCAAACCATCATGACTGTCACGGACTTTTATGTGACTATCCCTTATACTTCTTGGAACTCCCTGCCAAATTATTTTCCGCCCATTACCACCGACTTCAAGGCTGTAGCCAAAGTTCTTTGCTTCATTATCATCACCCATGAAGCGCAAAAAAGCAATGTATACAGGAGCCATGCCTATTTGAAAGGCTTCAAAATGTAGACAAAAGTATTGGCCAAAACAATTGAACACCTGAAATCAGCAAAATGTTGGACAATGTAAATACAAAATACAAATTAACAGCAAGGAATAAGCAAGAAAATCTGCCAAAAAAAGAATATAAAATATTGTGGTGTAGAGAAAGAAAACAGTCACCGTCAGCATCCAAGTAGCATTGTCAACCTCATGAACATTGGCTTTTACATATCGATGATTGAACGTACTACTGTAATGCATATCAACTTCATGTTTGTCTTTCAAATGCGATATCAGAAATGATATACTACCAGATATAGTACATTCAGAACCAGCATATGGGCAGTTGTATGGCCTAAAAGTGCATTGTCCTTCATGCTTTAACTTGCAGTAGTAAGGAAATAATCCAGAACAACCATAGGTCTGATACTTGCAAGGAAGCTCTAGGTAAGCAGCCACCTTTTCAAGAGCCAAACATCTGATATTACCAAGTTCATTTCGGCATGTGGGGCAGCGGCTATGTATTCTAGACTTGCATGCAGAACAAAGTGTATGGCCATTTGGGCACTGCAATCATAATCAATGAAAATCCAAGCCTTAATATTGCATGTAACTATCTTATAACGAATCTTTGTACTAGATAAATGAAAGCAAGCCATGGAATTGCAGAACTAAATAGATGAAAGCATATCTAACAGTCACAAACCCTGTATGATTTCCAACCCATAGAAAAGGCAAGAGAGGGCTCTCAAACAGACACATCAATAAATATAACCTTAAACACTATCAAAGAGAGCTACAAATTCCAATTTCGCAAGGATCCACCAAAAATATAGAATAGAAGAGATCACATCCACTCAAACTCACCAATATGTCAAATTAATATTAATAAATCTATCAGTCCCTCCTCATCTGCTGTTCATCTCCCAAATCGCATCACTTAGTAGGTCTAGGAAGGGTCCACCTTGGACGAGGATAAAGAATAACTACTCCAAGTTCTCAAATCACAACCCATTTCCCGACTTTCTGTGCCGCTGCTACCTATTCTTTGGGTCGTTTGAGTTCAATGACCTGGTAGCACATAAGGTCCATGTCCAAGAATATCCCGTGGTTAAGTGAGAAGAGTCTATGCTTGGCCTGGAGGTCTTTAGAGTTTGGAATCTAAGGAAGAGGGTAGATTTTGATCCAAACCAAGCATGCTCAAGGTTGAGGTCAGGAAGGCTAAGGGTGTCCCAAAGAAAGGAGGCCATCGCCTGCATGGGGTCTACGGGTGTCAAAGGTTGGGGGGAAGTCTGCGTACCTCCAAATTAAGTCCATACACCAGCTTGGAACACTCTTTGATTAGCTTAACCTATAAAACTTCCTTGATCTCTGCCTTGGGTGGGGACTTGTCTCTCCCATGAACTACTTGGGCCCAACAATTAAGCTATGTTTTGGTTTCCTACTTGACTAGTGCCCGTTGGGATATGAATTCTTCTAGTTTTTTTTGAGGTCCAAGATTTTGGCATGAAGGGAGTCACCTGGAGGTTGGAGGTTTCCTTGAATTTTGAATTTTTGTGTCATTGCCTAGTTGTTTAAGGAAGAAGTTTTCAGACTGCAACTTAATAACCTTGTTAGAGGACTGCCTTATGGCTGTAGCAAAATTTTGCTACAGAAGCAACTTTTAACCAACAAAATCAACAAGCAAGCCACCCAATCAATAGCCCTTGAAAAGTAAATCAAAATTCACTGCTTATATGCAAATTTCAGCAGTCAAAAGTCAAGATAATTTGTTGAGAAAGAGAGTTTTACTGCAACCCTAATGGCTGTAGATTAATCTCTACTACAACAAAATAACGACTTGGTCAATCAAGACGCCCTTGGAGGACAAGAGAGCCAACAACTGTAATATCTCTTGATAAATTTTTTTGGAATTTTCTCTCAGTTTATAGTGTATACATTTTGTCAAACACTTTGCTGTTTGGTATTCTTGGATATTTGCTAATGCAGTAAGTTCATAACAGTTCACTGTTCCTCATTTAAATTTATTTGGTAACCAACATATATGACAGCAGCAAAAAATGACAATACCCAGATCTGCTACGATTCACTATATAGCACCAATATATGACACTCAAGGCAATCACTGTACTAATAATTTGCAGCAGCCATTACACATTAAACAATCAGCAAATAGAACTATAAATAGGTGGTGAAGAACCTGTGATTTATTCCTGTAGGTAATATTTACATATGTTGAGGAAATGGTGCTGTAGACAGCTGCCAAAGACTTCACACTTCCAGCTATCAGTACCCACAACAGAAGCTGCCTATATTGCAAGGAGAATGCACCCAGATTAAGAGAAATCGTTTCCCAACAGTCTACAAGTCGATCTACACTTCCCCACCTGATATCTGTTCTCTGTATATGCTGTCTCTGCAAAACTACTCCAAATAAGCCATCCTGTAGATGACTGTAGTGTGCAGCAATTATCAGCAGGAGATACCAGCTCTGTAAGTGGTAATATAGGCCACAAAAATCAAAAACGGCAGCGCCCACAGAGCAAGAGATGGGCCTGTAGGTGTCACTCTTTGTTTCGACCCTCCTAACAACATTAAAAAGTCCCCAAATGGAAGGTAGCGACAGCCACAAATGAAGTGTTTTCACCTCACACCAAACGCATTCCCAAATGAAGGTACTTCGACCCACTACCAAAGATAACGACCCCCAAGCAATAATAACTCATGAGGGTTTTTCTAGCCTAGCAACTTGGATAAGTAAGTAATTGTTGTAATGTTTATGTCATTCCTAATGTTTAAAGGTGTTAATTACTATTTTGTGCACGTTACTTTGTCTTGGCGAAACCCTAGGGAGGAGACATAAGTCTTTCTCTCCTGCACACACCTTGTTTGTCCAAGTTTTGTAAGAGCATTCTTTGTTAGGGTTAAGAGCCTAAGGCTCAAGAGGCTTTTCACCTTAGGGTTTTCATCCTAGTCTTTGATCTTTGACCTAGGTTATCTAGAAGAGAGAAAACGGCACCTAGGGCCCAAGAGGCTTTGCACCCTAGGGGTCATTTTCTTGAAGGTTTAGTCCTAGGGCCCAAGAGACTTTGCAACTTAGGGTTTAAACCTGATTCTTCTTAATCATCTAGCTCAATCTTTAAGGTTTTGCATGCTTGACTCCATAATCCCTAAAAGACAACGACACTAGTCTAAAGTTACTCTTGTAGTGAAAATTGCATTTAGAATTAACATTCTCTATCTCAAAGTAACTTTACTAACTTCTCTAACCCTAACTTCAGCAAACTAATGATATATATTGCTGCTGTTACAAAAGTTTGCTACAGCCAATGACTTTACTTTAATTTGCTGCATACATACTTGGAAAGGTGGCTCAAGATAGTCAGAATTCAAATCTAGCAAATGGATATTATTGTACGTGTTGAAGACTTGTTTTATAGGTTAATTTGCTACCTTTCTGAGTACTATTTCTTGCTGCTGTTGCAAAACATTAATTTTTGTTGTACATCGATTTACTGGTGTAATTTTGCAACAGCCATTGAATTTATCTGGTGTCTAAGAGGTCATTATTGAGCTATATAACTTGGTATTGTCTATATTATGTTCGAAATTGTTTATTGTCTCGTACAAGTAAACCAATTACCTTGTTATCTTTCTTGCCTCTCCAAGACCTAGACCTAACCTTCAAGTGACCAAGATAGGGGGCTGTAGGCTCGGCTAATCTTGCTATTTGATCCCTTGAGGTCACCAAGGAAACCTCTCTTGTGGTGGCCCTTCTTCCATCACTAAAACTTGGGAAGTCTCTACTTAGGTGACAGTGGTGGGGACTTCCAATTGTTACACAAGATTGAGATCTTGTGGAGGGCTTTGCACAAGTACAAATCTTGCGATAACATGACCGAAATTCATTTTGATCCCTTGCTAAAGGCCTTTATAAGACATAGAGGACCTCTTAGGGTTTGTAGTAGACTATCTTAAGTTGTTCTCCTAAAGATCAATACCCAGGGTTTGTAGTGGACTACCTTGAGCCTCTCTCTTACCTTTGCTCTCCATAGAAGTTCCATTTTAGACTCCATATGCCCAAGGAAGCTAGACGGCACTAGTCTATTCTCTTGCAAAGTGATCTTAAAACCCTAATTCCTTTTCCTCCTTGACGTCTTATGGTAGATCTAGATTTTATAGCATTGCATCTTCATTTCTTAACCATTTATAGCCTAATGTCTAAGGTTGGTTGCATTCTTTACTTTAAGTATCCTTTGACATCATTTATTGCATCATTGTTATATTTTTCAGCCAACTAGGGCTTGATGTCTTGCATAATTAGGAGTTGTTTTATGCCCTTTTATGTTTCAGCATCATTGGTTATTTGATGTGTTAGTTTTAGCTTGCATTTCATCTCTCTTTCATTACATTCCTATTAGTTTTAGGACTGTTATATTTCTGCTGTCATAACTTATCATTTTGATTAAGTAAATCATCTTTTATTGCAAGTTTTATGACAGCCATAGATTTTCTTTTGTTTTGTAGTGTTTCAGGGCATTTATTTGATTCATTTGACTTGATAGTTATCACTTGTTGTTCTGAACACCTCACACACACAAATCTGGAATTGTTTTACTTAACCACCTTGTTTACCTTGAACCTTGATCTAAGTGGTGGTATAAATATAATTGAGTAACCAAAATAGGAGGTCATAGACTTGATTTGATCTTGCTATAGGATTCCTTGAGGTTGCTAGGGAAGTCTCCCTTGTGTTGGATCTCAATCATTCACTAAAATGAAGAAAGTATTTGCTAAGGTGACAGTCGCAAGTACTTCCATATGTTACACTTGTGTTGCATCTTGTGAAGGCTTTGCAAAAGTGCTTAATTGGATGATAACAATCCCTATGGGTGCAGGTCTGACAAGGTCTATTGTTTTAAAGGATGGCCACTTACCTGATATCCTTTCAGATCTCCAAGGACTACTGATAAAGTAGGCAAGTGTAGGAGAATCATGTAACCAAAGAATCACCATTGCCAATAGAAATTCAAACTTTTGCAGATCTAGACAAATCTAGATTTGAGGATTGAATGACAAATAGGAGGCTACCAAATCTCTATGTTACCGGATCCGCGGGAGTCAAGTTCATGATCCGCGGATCCCCGGTTCCGATACGGATCCGGATCCGGATCCGGCTGGATCCGCCTGGGATCCGGCAAACAGACGTTTCTTAAAAACTGATCCGTATCCCGTGTGGTGGAGCTGGATCCGGATACAACAAACCCAACAGCCGCAGATTTTTATGGGTCTCTCCAGTGGATTTTTATGGGTCGACAAAGGAACTAGCCACTGTCAATTTATGATTGATTAGGGACTGGAACAACGGTTTAAGTAGTCTTTGTTGTTGTTCTTCTCGTGTTCGACTCACCTCAAGTCACCTTCACACAACTATTGCTCTATCCCCTTGTTCGTTGGGAATCAGGGACCTGAGACACCTACGGTTCTCTGCACATGGTTCAAGAATTTGGGACATGAGACGCATATTACTATGTATTACAGAAGCTTCCCAAATTCCTATAATTTCCCGATTTCGAATTCCAGTAAACTTAAAATTGTAAACATATATATTTAATTTTTTAATAAATAACACTTATCTTTTTTAAATTATAAAGTTATATATTGGTTGTATTAAATTTTTAATTTATATAATATATGTTATATAAAAATTAAACATGATATATTTATTATTTAATAAATAAAACTTCTATTTTTTTTAAATTATAAAGTTATATATAGATTATATTATAATTTATGTAATATATGTTATATAAAAATTAAAATCAATATATTTACTATTTAATATTTGTTATATATACATACATACATATATATATATATATA
>JASDQU010438613.1:15836-28937 GCA_032191745.1 Picea mariana
GGATCCATTTATTAGGTGTTAAATTCTTCATTAAAATGACCATCACGATCTGAAACACTTATTGATAAAGGGTACTTTAATATAGGAGCAATAAAAGTGGATTGCTTGACTGCAAGCCTATGACTTCAAGATCATCTATTCAAAGGGTAAGGAGAATATTGTTGTTGATGGCTTATCTTGGTGTGATGAATTGCCCACATTTAACTCCATGTCATTTAGCCAACTTGCTTGGTTATTAAAGCTCCTTGTAGATTACATACTAGATCCCGCTATGGTTCAACTTTAAGAGGACATTCTCGTTGGTAAGAAGGGACAACAATGGACTATTAGGAATGGTGTCATCCTCTTTAAAAATCTGATCTATTTTCATCTTGCATATCCTCTTACTACACAATTAGTTCAACACATGCATGCATTTCCATTTACTAGTTACATGGGGTTCTGTTGTTCAACACATGCATGCATTTCCATTTACTAGTTACGCGGGGTTCCACAAAACTTACAAGAATGTCTCCTCATATTCTCGTTGGCAAAAAATGAAGTCTTATGTTGAATGATTTGTGGTTGAATGTGATACTCGCCAGTGCAATAGTGCAATAAGGTGGAAAATGGGAAGCAATATCCATGGACTTCAACCACACCTAGTTTTCTCTAGCCTAATTCCATCCCCAATTAGAAATGGGAAGCTTCATCACTAACCTACCCCCCTCTAAATGCAAGGATTTTGTCTTTATCGTGGTTGATCATTTAACCAAATTTCATCACTTCATTCCCTTGACTACCAAGTTTACATCTTTCGGGGTTGCTAATTTTTTCTTTAAGCAAGTCTACAAGCTTTGTGGACTTCCCCTTCACATCATTTGTGATAGAGATCCCAAGTTTGTCAATTACTTTCGGCAAGAACTTTTCAAATTAGTAGGGGTCACCTTTAACATAAACATTGCCTGTCACCTTCAAATAGATGGGTAGATGGTCTAGATTATTTTCGGAATGAAATGAAAGCAGAGATATTACAATGAAATACACATAAAAATTGCTAGAAACAGAGAAATACAACAATACACGATTTATATTAACGAAAGAAATGTACAGAGACTATAAAAATACAGAATGCAAGACTCGCTAGAATGGTGGCAGCTTTATCTCTGAGAAGAGATGTGACGACTACGCTCACTCGTAAGAATATGATTACAATGAGGCTCCGAAGGCCTTTTTATGATAAACATGAATGCCAAAACCCTAGACATCCAAAAACCTAACCCATAATTACAAAGAAATGTCCCCATTACAAAGAAACATGCTAAACTGAAAACTATCCAGATGAGCCAGTTGGAATTTGGAATAGGGGGGTGGCCACCAGTATCCACATGGATCAATAGACTGAGGTGGTTAAATTTCTAAATAAATACTATTGGATGTACTTATGGAATAAGAAGAGAAATGGATAATGTGGTCACATCTTGTAGAATATTTGTATAATACTACATAACAAACTTCTACCAAAATGACCATATTCAAGGCATTATATGGCTATTAGCCCCCATCACCCAAGCTTTAAAGTCATTCAAACTATTAGAGTCCTTGTAGTCGTTGACACTTTACAAGAGATGCAATCGTTGACACTTTAGAAGAGATGCAAACCATCCTTAGCTTCCTCAATGGCAGCCAATCACATTGAGTAACATGTTGACCATAATTACTCAAAACAACAATTTACAACTAGAGATATGGTCTTTGTCAGATGTAGCCATACACTTTAAGGCAACATGGTAGGAACAAGCTCTAATTGAAGGTTTAGTGGGCCATACAAGTGTAGGAAAATATTGGGGAGGTTGCCTATGGTCTAGACATTCCCAAGAAGGGGTGACTCCATGATGTTTTGCATGTCTCTTGTTTAAAGCAGAAGGTCAACAATTAAGAGGTCACTTGGATAAAGATTCCATTGGCAGATGAGGAAGGTAAACTTTTTTTGGAACTTGAAGGTATTCTAGAGGTAACGATGATAAATCTCATACAAAGTCAATTTTTTGAGTATAAGATCACGTGGAAGGGATTGCCAGGAGAGGAAGCAAGGTGTGCATATGAAGGTTTTTTTGGGGCACCCAAGTTTGCAAATGTTGTAATGCAATATTATCCTAGCTAGGCATTCACTAAATAAACAAATAAACCCTTTATGCTTTTATGCTTTAAATACAATCACATTTTAGTTCGTTTGGTTGGAGTAGTACTTTTCAAATTAAGTGGTTTGGGGTTCAAATATTGTTCTCTATAGTGTCTTAAGTTATAAAGTGCACCCTATTTTTTTCATACACCTTCAAAAATCACTCTTAAGGCCAAAAGAGGGGTTTAACCACCACATTTGAGCAATTTGATGTCACGAAATGATCCAAAGGTCTATTTCTCATTTATTTGAGTTACCATACCATATGCTTTGGACCTTTCTTGGGGTGATAATGCATCTTTTAAGTTTTTTTAGCAATGTTTCAAGATTAGTCCTTATTGCTTTAATTTTTAGCAATAATTTTTAGTGTTGAGGGCAAAGCTATTTTCAAGAGGGAGGATATGTTGTGTACCTTATAACTACAACATATTTAGCAGGTATTAAACTCCATGCACATGAGTGACATAATGTATATGTTCATGATTTTGTCATAATGTTATATTTATAAAAATGCTACTTTTTGTAACAAGACCTTGATGACTCTTTTTTTTTTCTTAGAAATGTTCGTCACTTGCGGGGCCAACATTTCAACTGTTGGCTAAGAAACCACAACCTAGGGGCATCTAAGTCGTCAAAATCACCCGGGGATTGCACCCGGCCTCTGTCACACCAACCCTTAACATGACTAGATTTTTTGGGTGTCTCCTCCCGACTAGACACACCGTAAGGGTATTGAAATCAGATTGCATGGAAAATGAAATCCACACCTTAACCGATTGAGCTAGCGGGAATCGACTTTATTGACCTGAGAAATCAACAACTAGTTGGGCACGTACTCACATGACACATGGTCGTGTTATCCGACTGCTACCACTATAACCCCATGCATGCCAACATGTCCCCTCATGCGACACACAAGGCTAGTCAAGGGTTTCGAACCAATGACTTCACATAACAGAGTGCCTTAACAGTACACTCCATCACCGACTGTTCTACACCTCAGAGGTAAGGCCTTGGTGACTCTTATTGGTAACTTCAACACTAAGTTGTTTTTGTGAGTGTATTATCCTAAATAAAGGTTTCCTCCCTTTCTTATGTATCTCATATCATTTTATCAATACAAACAACCAATTGTTTTTGTTTATTGGAAATGTCTTCCTCCATTGTATCAATTTTTTAGGTGTGATCCAACCCTTGGTGTGTAGGTGCTCCCATTGTTTCTTGCTTATCATTGTTCTATTTCTATTTTGTAGTGATAGTGGTTCTATTTTGATTAAAGGATCATCCTCATTGTTTCCTACTTATTTTTTGTTACCATTATTCTATTTCTATTTTGTTGTAGTAGTGGTTCCATTTTGGTTAGAAGATCACTACAACAAGGGGCACAAGGGGAAGCTCTAGCGAGAAGGAAATTTCTCTCTATTCTCCCAATTGAGTTGAATTGACTCACTGCTTCATCTCTTGCATCGTAAAATGCACGTTCTTCATGTAAACTTGGGTTCAAAACCGATCTTATAACATAACCAAGGTCTTCATGTATCTCTCTCTCATGCAATTCAACTCTTATACTGTCATGTATCTTCTATGCATATCTTTGTTGTTAGAGGTCGTGTTTTAGAAAGCTTCACCAATAATGACCAACATAAATTAGCAAATTGAACAAAAACAACTAGTAATTGCAATACCAAAAAAGATTATTGTCTTAAGGAATCACACATACCACTAAAAAGAATGGATTATCAACCCAATACACACATTTTAAAGAATATATATAACTCTTATATAGTAATAATAATTACTTAGACATGAATAATACAAACAAACATAATCACTTTATAAGCCATAACCATAACAAAAAGATATACTACATAATCACTTTATAAGCCATAGCCACAACCATAAGATATCCTAATTAGATTTGTGAGGGATATTTTTTATAAGCCATAACCAGAACCAAAAGATCTCCTAATTAGATTTGTGAAGGATATTTTTGATATTGATAATTGCAAAAATAAATTATAAAAACATCCAAAGTAATGACTTTTTAGGTTTTAAAAACAATTCCAAATTAGCACATCATCGTGAAAAAATAATAAAATAAAATACTCAAAACTGAAAAAAACACCATTTCAGTGAAACACAACTTATACCACAGACGCAAAAGAGAACCGCGCACCCTTTCGTAACACGCAAGAAATCGATTTCGGCCATTTGATGTAAAAGAGCCTCACCTCCTTCAAATACATTTTCGTTTACCTCCTCCGAATAAAGGCAAACCCTTAGAAAAAGGGCAGCACAGACTTTATAACTTTCCCCCGGATGTATTTAACCGTCGCTCTGTGAGAACCGAGGGTTTTTCTGCTTGTCCTTCGTTCGGTGGCCTCAACAATTGATCCCAACCTTCGAAAACCTTTGCAACCCTTGTCTGGTGCTCGTGGTGGCCATGGCGCCCGCTCAGAACGGACATGTGGAGCAGCCAGCTCCTCCTAAGGTCCCCTCCAAGGACCCCAAGAAGACTAAGGATGAGAAGAAAGAGGAAGACCTGGTAAGTTCCGCTTGATATCCCCAAAATTAATTTCCTCTTTGAATGTGTTTTCATTCGTTCCATCATTCACTGTGCCGTCATGTGCGATGATGATCTCTGGTTTTTTTTCGCAAAATCGATGGGGATTTTAATTTATTTGCATTGTTTGGCTGGCTCAGTCCGAAGAAGATTTGGCTTTGAAACAGCAGTTAGAGCTGTATGTTGAAAGAGTTCAAGATGTAGATCCGGGGGTGCAGAAGTTGGCTCTCGAGAGTATGAGGTACTTACTGTATTTAGTTTTTGGCATTTAACCTAAAGCTATTTTATGCATTAATTTATTCCACCTTTTGATCATGTCCTTCTTCAGTCTCCAAAGATGCTCTTTTCAAATGTGGGTGCTCAACACCGTCAAAATATACCTCTGACTTACGCTTATGCTGGAGTCTGACTGCATCTTGTTTCTGTTTCTAGTGTTTTAACCTGCTCATCAATCGTAATTGTATTTATTATCGTATGCTCGATGAACACCAAGTATGGAATAAGGTGGGGAGCCCCCACCCAAAATATTGTTTAGCTGAAGAAGAAGCGGTTTTGCAATTGCGCACATAGTATTTTGGATTCTTATCAAGAAAAAAAATGGTCTGCAAAACATCTATTTCTTAATAAAAAATAAATCTACTGCCATGAAGAAATTTGCTATCCTTGAAAATAGGAGTAAAGTACTCTCCAGTCCGTTGGGCTGTGGTTCAAACCCCATCGGGCATAGAGCCTTTGAAATTCTTTTATTTGCTATGTTACCGGAAACTCCACCTCTAGGTGCTGTAAATATGTTTCGGCATTTCCTAAACGTTTGTTTGTACAAAACGCYTCTGAAACATGGCTGAAACTTTTCAGTGGCATTTCAGATTTTTGAAATTCATGAATRCTTTTCTGAAATTTATGTCTCCTTGTTACTTTCTCATACACACACACATATTTGTATGTATGTATGTATCTATCTATCTCACGTATCCCGATTTTCTAAAAAAATGTTGTCTGTATTCATACAACTTAGGTTATTAGTTGAATTTGACAGTGTTTCATTATTCATATGCAGCATTYTTCATAAAATTAAAATAAAGAGCTCTTCTACCTACTAAGCTAGCGGATAATTATCAATCCACTATAATATGGAAATTGCTGAGGAAAATGATGGTTCCCGAGCATTTCCMTTCCAAAAGAGATGGAAAATTGGCCAGAAAAGGAATATATGCAATTACAAGTGCCTACAAATSAGGCCAAGAATAAGAAGGTGCAGTAGCTGGCGTTCATTCTAATCATTGGAAGTTGAAGATGCAATTGCAATCTTTAYAAGCTGGCCTACACTGTGGTAGCAGTTTGTAGAGCTAGAGATTGAACTGCAATTCATTACATCATTACATTAGAGTATAAAACACACAACATGTACATTGACCAGCAAAGGTACAAATCATGATTTCAAATAGTAGGCATCAGTTAGCTTTTGATTTTGTTATCCAGCCTCATAGGGTGTAATGAACTCATCGAAGCTATGCCATATGTTCATTATCATCAATTGACACATTATTGCCTATGGCAAAGCCTTGAAAACTCAAGGATAAGCTCAAACACATTTGTCAATAGGCCTTGGAATTTTAATGTAAAATCTAATTTTTCACCGAATACAACAAAATAGTATAATATCAATGACGAAATAGGAATCTTAGGCTGCAGGGTTTTAACCCAACAGACTATAAATATCACTGTTCCAATGAACTCCTGAAAAAGAAAATTCTTACATTGTACTCAACTTACAGGAATATGAAGCAAATGTTGTCATTGACTGGAAATTGTTCCATCCAGTCAAGAGACTCTGCCAGTGGGGACTTTTGGATACGATCTTTTAAATTGAACATGGGAAGATGATTCACAGTATAGTTAAACCAAGTTTCTGTTATGTGGGGACACGTATCTAGTATGTCTAGAGACTTCCCCCCCTAAATTTCAAGGGACGATGGGGTATGTTGGGGGTAGGACATAGGGGATCCAACTTCAAATACGTAAATATAAAAAAACATATTAATGTTGAAAGTTTAGCTTTAAAAAATAATCATTGTTGATACATACTTGATACATACATAAATGATGATACATACCAATGGTTGTTCATTGTCTAATGCAGTGAAACCATGCTGTAAATTCACCATTGTTATAATTTTTCATCTACCAAGCCATTGCCCAACACTAAGTGACTACCCAACAACAACAACATGATGGCCCAGCACTATGAAATGATCATTGTGATTTATTTTTGTGTTTGTTTAGGGTTTATAGAGTGTAGGAGGGTTGGTGGGACCATGGAGTAAGGGGCGAGAAACTAGACAATTGAGGGCACAGGTTATCTCTTTGTGTACCCAAATGCAAGGGATGTGAATTTTAGGTACTTTGGCATACCTTGAAGTATTTCAATTTGACATACCAAATACTTATGGGTTGTATCCAATACGTACCTGTCGTCCTCGGTATGGATGAGAATTTGTACACGCAGCCCAACAGGCTAGGCTGAATGACAGCCATACCGTTCCGGAAGACATAAGTTTTCCATTATAGGGGCACCACCCAGGTTCGGAACTCGTCTAACTTGCTTAGTGTGGCCTGTGGGTGCCTGCACTAGGCCTTTGTTTATAGGGGCAGTCCCTCCGACTCGACCTTGGGTCTCCTTGGTGATAGTAGGCAAGTCTACTGATACTCCTGGTTTAAAAAAAAGGATTGTGTATGCATACTCATGTTACAGAATTTGTGTTGTATTACTACACATACTTGGCTTCTTCCTTACCCACTCTCTTGGATAAGGTGCTCGTGATGTCTTGCACTCAACGTCCCGTCATCTCGAACCTACTCGTTGTCTTGCTCGTAGTCGTTCCCTTCTCCCAGCCCCCCCCTTTCTCCCCATCCCTCTCCCTCGCCACTCCTTTCTCTGCTTTCTCCTCCCTTGTAAGCCCATCCCCTCCTTACTCTCGCCCTTTTTTACCATGTGACCCGACTCCCTTTCTTATGACACTCCCCTCCCCCTACCTCCTCATGCCATTCTCGATCCACTCCCCTAACCCTAACTCCCCTGTCTAAGATACTACCCCAATTCCTACTACCTGTAGGCACCTGAAACTTGCAGGCTCCTCATCACACAAGAGTGGGTTTGACCCAACCTGCCATTCTTATGGCGGTGGCTTCCAACAGTAGTGAACAATGACCTGAGAAAGCAATAAACAGTAACAATAGTAGTAAGAAACWGCCTGAAATTGTGGATCTCGATGTAAATAATGCTAGGTCATTTCCAGCAGGTTGGATATAGTAGATTAAAGATTTATTTGAGCAGCTATAGGGAGTCCACATTCAAAATCTAATCATGAGAGTAGACCAATTACAGAGTGAAGTTCATAGCCTCACAAATCGGSTTTCGAAAGTGGAGTCAGAGAACCCTGTTCTCAAATWGTAGGTTCTGGATACCAAAGCGCTAGAATTCCTTCAACCATCTAGCGATTCTTTTCTTGCGGGAATTTGTGCAAGCAAAGCTTAATGAAGAGCACACGAGGAGAGCCCGAGAGCTGAATCTGAAGGTGAGGGTACTCCTTTCATCTTCTACTATACGCCCTGGCCCGATATAGATTGGAATCTCCTTCCTTTAGGAGGCCATTGATTTCCCTGATGTCAGCCCAAATAGGGCTTGGTTTGATTTGGATTCTACCCTTTTTCTTTGATTTAGGTTGTTGGGTGATTGTTTGTGTGCCCTCTGGGCAAAGCGAAGAATCTTCCCCCTTCCTCGATGGATCTTCTTGGACAAGAATCTCATGCGGTCTCAAGTCAGGGAGCTTAAGCCATCTAGGGAAATAAGTAGCAACAACACTACGGGTGTGCAATGATTCAAGATCTCAAAGATAAGTGGAGACATTATTTAGTATTGTGTAAAATACCTTTGCAATGATTCAGTACTGGTATTCTATAAGCCAACAGGTCTGTAATGCTCCAAGGAAAACATTTTCTATGGTTTTGAACGATTATTACAGTGCCAATCCCTTAACTGAGGCTTGACATTTCTTTGCCCTTTTTCACACATCTTGATAGATGACTTCCAAGTTCCAATGTGGGCTTACAGACGTTTACTTGTCATCCAGTTGAAACTGGGGACTTGACTATTTTCATATTCTTTGGTGGATGATTTGGGATCATGTACTTGTTCCACTAGTTGTATTTAAAGGGAAGCCTTTGCACTTAATTATTGATAGATAATTGAGGCATGTATCAGGTTTTCTTCTTGTCTGCTGTTATGCCTTTTTACTGTTCAAAATGAAAAGCAGTACCCAAATCATTCTGATGTCTGTATAAGGTTTATCTATGAGTGGCAATCTATGAGAACATGTAGAGCAGTTCCCCAAATATCAATGAGAGATTCATATGCAATTTGCCAATTTAATTATGAGTCATGACACATAGCAGCATGCATCAGGAAAAACATGTATCAAGGCCGCCTGACTAGGAGAAATTGGAAATTTGTAAGTAAAATCTTAGGGGCAAACTCTGAATCAAAGAATGAAATGTATATAATGAAACTATAGGAGCAAGAGTGGAATTTTGTGTCAACGGTGTGTCAGTGGCTCGCTGAGTTGGTGAAAGTAAGTAGCTAATATAGCCGCCACCAGGTTTCAAGTTCTACAAGTGACATGCTGGTGCTTGTGGATGTAAGTCCGCACAGGTAACACCAGTTGGGACCAGGTGCAAGCCTGGGCGACTTTAGCAGAATAGATAACCCTCCACTTGTGGCTTCTAAGCCAAAGACAACCGAATTGAGTGGGGCTAATGGTTCCCGGTAATGCTAAACGTGGGCGTGTTAGCCTCAACTTGATAAGATGAAGCTGGTTCAAAAAAAGAGTGATTTTGAAATAAAAAGCCTGAGGGTGGGTGGACTCCCCTCTGAATAAAGGACATCAAAAAGCACAAAAAGAGCTTATGATAAATTGGAAGTTTGAAAGAAAACACTGGGGGTGAAAATTTGGAGGGAAACCAAAGGACACAAATACCAGGATTTATTCAAATATTCCTCCTTTTCCAGGATAAATCTAAATGAGTTGCCAATGGTCCCCCTGTAATTCTAAATCTGGGTGTGTTAGCATCAACTTGATAAGAGGAAGCTAGTTCAAAAAAACAGTGATTTTGAAATAGAAAACTTGAGGGTGGGTGGAGTCTCTGAGTGAAGGGCATCAAAAAACACAAAAGGAACTTATTATGAATTGGAATTTTGAAAGAAAGCACTTTTGAGGGAAACGGAATGACACAAAAACAATGATTTATTCAAATATTACTCCTTTTCCAGGATAAATCTAAATGAGAATTAAGCAAAAAAGAGCCTCTTTTGATCAATGAAATATAATGAGGGAAACTAAAAGGTTCAAAAACAAGAATTTATTCAAATGTTCCTACTGTTTTTCCAGGATAGATCAGAATCTAAACAAGAACTAAGCTGCCAAGAGCCTTGCATATCATATTAATAAGTTGAACAGAAATGCTTCCAAATTTTATGCAATAATTTAGTGTTATATTATTTAGTTTTATGTGTTACTGTTGAATTGTGTTGGTCGACAGTAAATGTATTAGAATTTGTGACACTCCAACTATTCTGGCTGTCCTATATTTTCTATTGTGCTGTGCAAACATTTAACTATTCTTTCTTAATGAAATGGAATTTTATCTTTAGATCAAATACTGATTTTTAACCTATTTTTGCTCTGACAGATGTCCCTTTCCGATGCTTCTATTTTATTTATTTATTTCGAAAAATACTTCTTATATTTACAAAAAATATTTACATCAAGGGAAAACAAAAAGCAGAAGGGTGTGTACAATGGTACTTACTACTTACATCCTCTTTCTGGAGAATGTGTTTATTATTAGTGTTACTATAATTTTTGATATGATTGTTTATGTTCCTGAGAAGTCTCGGTATTAATGATAGCTTGTGTTGGTTAATTCTCAATTATACTTTTATGTATGAATGATTGGTAATGATACAAGTCGTCAGGATGTGTTTTTATGCATGTCCATTTCTTGATGGAGGAGAACAGCATATGCTCAAGATAACAAATTGTTTACATGATAATGGGCATCTATCAACTATCTTGCTTTTTGCAAATGCCAACTATCTTGCTTTTTGCAAATGCCAACTATCTTGCTTTTTGCAAATGCCAACTATCTTGCTTTTTGCAAAAATGTGAAGTAGCATTTCGTTTCTGTGCTGATTTATGGGCATATATGCCACTCTTGCAGGCAAGAAATTCGAACTGCAACAAGCTCTATGACGTCAGTACCTAAACCTTTGAAATTTCTTCGACCTCATTATGGTACATTAAAAGCATATTATGAAACAATGGAAGATTCTGATGTGAAGGTAAGAAGTTATCTTCTGAAACAGTGATTCTAAATTTGCTCTTTTTTTCTTTGCTTCCGTTAATAATGGTCCTGTTTTGTGTGTGTTGCCGATCTTTAGCAAGATCTTAAGCTGTTTCTTTTGTTTTTGCTTGCAGAATTACCTGGCAGATATCTTATCAGTTTTGGCTTTGACGATGTCTGCAGAAGGGGAAAGGGTAATTGCAGACATGCTTATTTCACCCTCTATTCAATTCTAACTATTTTGCACAGCTATGCATTTTTTTTTTTGCATTCAGCATTTTCATAATTCTAAATGAGTTTATCTAAAGTCTAATATTTTTCTTATAACATCTTCAGGAAAGTTTAAAATTTAGGTTGCTTGGCTCCAAGGGAGATATTGGTTCTTGGGGTCATGAATACGTTCGGTAAGTATGGGCATCCTAGATACAAACTATAATTTATACTTATAATAGATTTTGTTTTAATTCATAATGTGATTATATTCCTGAAAACCATTATTTGACGTTAATTTGCAGCCCTTGTTTGTCCCTTACCATAAATTCTTGAACTGGGGATTGAATGGCTTGAAAAACAATATAATTCTTTCTGTCATTGAATGTGTTGGCTGTGCTGCTCTTATTGAGTGAATGTTGAAGGTATTTTGGAATTCTGATATTACCTATTATCTTTCCAGGAATCTTGCTGGAGAAATTGCACAAGAGTATCAAAAGCGGCAGGTTAGTTTATGTTAACATTTTCCTTTTGCATTAAGGAGAGGACTGGCCATTTTAATCTGAATGGTTTTCAAGTATATGGAATTTGTGTGTTGTACTTGTCACTGTTAACATGAAGAAAAAGATTCCAAGTGTTACTTCATTGTGTATTTGAAAGTTGTTTATAATGCACAATGATGAAAGTTTGGAGGGCTGTTTGCATCAAGATGCTACATATAGGTTAAGCCCTAGTTCATGGAAACATCATCAATCTTCTCTATGCATGAAGACATCAAGATCTCATATTTTATTTTCTTCATTCTTGTTTATGGGTCTTCGCAGTAAAGGGTAGTTCTGTACAGATAATATAAGCACACAAAGATACATCTTTGTTGCTGTCTATGCTGTGAAAGACATAGCTCCAGAACTGCTAGTGGACTATGTAAATTCTTAAGATGGGTCAGATGTGGATAGCTTTGATGTACCATTGCGCTGATTAATTCCTCACATGCAGCTGAAATGCGCATCATTGAAATAAAATGAAATGGAGCTATTGATATTATTTGTGCATCTTTACTGTAGTTTGTTTGCTAAGACCAAGTCCTGGATTTAAGGCAATGAGACTGCAGTAGTTTCAAAAGGAAAGGATTGAAAAACACACAGCAGAAGCCATTAAAGCAATGTGTTCAGTTACTGAAAGCAAAGGATTGTAACCCTATCACTGTAGCATCTATGAGTATATATATGAAAATGATTAAGGCCCAAGTGGAAAATGGCGACGGTCGTTAGTTGAAATGACACATACGTATTTTTCTTTATATGGTGATGAAAAAACTAATCATTAACTAGAGAAGGATTAAATTTGAATCATTGAGAAAATGGGTATAGAATCCTTTGGGGTCATTTTATAGTTTTGAACTCCAGAGTTGGAGTGTAGCTTCATAGCTACCGTAGCTTGCAGTTGCAATCAGTAGGTTAATTCTATCTTGAGAGAACGTTTCTCTAGATTGCTTACACATAATTGAACTAATCATTCTCTAGAGAAGGATGAATCATTGAGAAAAAGGGCATAGAATACTTAGAGTTCACTGTTCATTTTATACTTATGAACTGTTAGATTTTAGGGTAATTTTAAAAAGGCAGTCTCTTTTAAATTCAGTGCTAGAACACCTTAGATCTTAATCACAAATAGAGATAACAGCATAAGGGAATATAGATCTATGACAGACTAAAACAGTAGTAGAAGGAAACTTCAATTCATAAGCAATGGAACATAGATCATAACA
>JASDQU010438613.1:30070-48608 GCA_032191745.1 Picea mariana
TTCAAGATAAATATTTACTATTTAAGCCTCACACTGCATAAATTTGTCTCTTTTCTATTAAACCAATCTTGAATTTGTTTGTGGGTCAACTTCAATTACATAATTTTTTTTAAACAAACTTCTTTAAGTCTCGATAACAAAATTACTTGTTGACACTCAAAATTGACCACATGTTTAAGGACATAGTCGATAATTATTGTAGTTTAGGGTCTTTTTTGAGATAATGTCGATTTTAATATCCTAAAGGATCAGGTCTCACTGAAGCATCAATTAAGGTTGTTTCCAAGAACCATTCACGATGAAGAAAAGATAAAAATGCACAAAAACTAATTAACAAACATCCATTAAGAACATTTGTCACATTAAAATAAACACAAACATAAGCATTGGCATGATAGAGACACAAAACTTTTAAAGGGGAGTCATAAATACATCGGTCTCCATTAATTTCCCAAAGAGATCCAACTTACAATGCATGATCCACAGTCCTCTCAAGATATGTAAGCCCCTATACCCACATCGAGTCCCCATAAATCTATAAGATTTCTATCCATACTACATAACTACGATATTATTTATACCATATACATTCAAATTGTTACAAAAACAATTACATCGTAGTGCATAATAAGTGTGGGAAAGAGTTCCTCGTAAGTAGAACCCATGTGGAACTACCTGTTGGCAGCCAATTCACATTTTTCATTGTCTCATAAGATGCCTACACCAATGTTTCACAAACATTGATTTTTCGTTGCAATTTTCAAATGAACAACGATTTTATTCTTTGCGCCTTTCCGCACGCCTATCTTCGCTAAGTCTTCACGAGTGTAAGCATGAAGATTTCTCCTTTCGAGGTCACATTTCGATCATTATCTGAACTGCCAATATCTTTTGTGTCATTATGCATATTGCGCTTATCTTTTTGTTGATTTTTACATGATCGGCAATATCCTTTGGTCGGTTTTTCATACTTCGATGGATTATATAACTCGGTTTTATTGAAGATATTTAGCCTTTGGATTCGCATCTTATGACTTGCCAAAAACATTAATTCATTGAATTACATGGGGGTCAAGATTTATCTTATGTGATCCTTATTGTTAATCCTTATCATAGCTCTTGGCATATCAATTTTATGCAATATCAATTTGACACCTTGGTTAAACGTTTGATTGGCGAATACATGATTTTGGGTTTTGAACTTCATGTCGGATGTTTGAACATTATGATATAACACTCGCACGCATTGGTATACTCATTGGACCTTATTATATCGATTGTGTGATTGGATTTCATTTGATTTTGCAATGCATTAGTATTTGGATTGGCTTCTTATTTGGCCTACTCAACCTTTGGTTTCATAAGATAATGGATATTCATGCATATATATGGCTATTTTTGTAACTATTGGTTACATGCATCGACACATTGGTTAAGCTATGGATATTGGTGGTTACCTTGGCATTTCAATTCGACTGTTGGTAGATTAAAAACTTTGGTATAACATTGATTGCGCATGCACTTACCATTGTTCATTGGTCAACCAATTGATGTAATTGTTGAGCTATGTTATAGGGGATATTACAGCTGTAAACGCCTGCCTCCTTACCAAGAATTAAGCTATTCCTCACCTGCCACGCTCATGCTCGCTAATATGATGGTTTCCTTAGATTCATAAATCGTACTGAGGATTGTGCGAGTTCGGAGACCGTATTTTCAAGGAATTCGTAATAAGTCAGCCTGGATATTAATTTAAAATGATCTGCAACCGGATTGAGGGTTTGTGGTTTCCCTGGACGACCTGGAGGGCATAGAGAGATTGAATTCTCCTGTGCGAAATTTGTCAAGGTTTTTGGTCCCAAGTCCCAGCAGAGAAGTTGATACGATCAGGCTATTGTACCTATTGTTAATGAAGTGCTTGAAGGATTTAACTGCACTATTTTTGTGTATGGACAAACGGGCACTGGAAAAACATACACTAGGGAAGGTGGAGGAAGGATAAGTGAGAATGGAGAACTTCCTACTAATGCTGGAGTCATTCCTAGAGAGGTCCGCCAAATAATTGACACACTGGAAGCCCAAAATGCCGATTACAGTATGAAAGTAACATTCTTGGAGCTTTACAATGAAGAGATCACAGATTTATTGGCAAATGAGGAATCTAGAAGCTCCGAAGATAAGTCCAAAAGACCGATTGCACTTATGGAAGATGGAAAAGGTGGTGTTTTAGTTAGAGGCCTGGAAGAAGAGATTGTATACAGTGCAAGCGAGATATACAATCTGATTGAAAGGGGATCTGCCAAGAGGCATACTGCAGAAGCTTTGTTAAATAAGCAGAGCAGCCGCTCACACTCCATATTCTCTATCACAATTCACAGTAAAGAGACCACTCCAGAGGGTGAGGAACTCGTTAAACGTGGAAAGCTTAATCTTGTAGATCTGGCTGGCTCAGAAAATATTTCACGTTCAGGTGCCAGAGACACCGGTCGAGCAAGGGAAGCAGGTGAGATCAATAAGATCCTGCTTACACTTGGACGTGTGATTACTGCACTTGTAGAGCATTTAGGTCATGTACCTGACAGAGATAGTAAATTGACAAGATTACTGAGGAGATTCTCTTGGTGGAAAAACGAAGACTTGCATAATTGCTACTGTATCCCCATCAATCCAGTCTCTAGATGAAACTCTGAGCACACTAGATTATGCTCATCGTGCTAAAAACATCAGGAACAAACCAGAGCTGAATCAGAAAATGTTGAAGCCTGCCCTTATTAAGGATTTTTATGATGACATTGAACGACTAAAACAAGAGGTGCGTGCTGCCAGGGAGAAGAACGGTGTTTATCTTCCACATGATCGCTTCATACATGAAGAAGCTGAAGATTAGATGGCCTGGACGGTCTTATCCAAATATCAGGGAGGAAAATTGTGATAGCTGGGCAAGTTCCTGCACAGAAGACTTGGGGGGCTTTAATGGTTATGATGCTCTTGGTTGGAAGACTCAAAATAATGCCGATTATTTGCAATCCAGAGACATATTGCAGAGACAAGATGAAACCTTAGGTAACTCTCATGGGATTCAAGCAGGAGATTACTCTGTTTCCAGAAAAATGAACAAAGAATCTACAATAGGGTATTCAAAAGGAATCTGTTGATCTACCAAGTGGATCATCATTGGAGTTTGATTCCGGTCACAAAGGTGAAATGAAAGAAGCACACAACACTGTTTCAGGAACCCTTGGGAATGGATCTGTCTCTGAAATCGCCTGTAATTGACTGTACAAAGCAATTTGCCGATTTTAAGAATGAAGAAGATGATAATGGTGGATCTTGCACTCAAACTTCTGCTTATGAAAGCGTAGAGTGCAGTGGTTTTGATTATACCCCTAGTGGAGACTGTGAGTAATGTTGTTTTATTTAAGTTGACATTTTTGGTTTGGATCATGCCAGTGATACAGATCTTGACAGCCCACCAAATGGGTCAGATATTGAACCCAGTGTGATTGCCAAACATGGGATAGAAATGTAGTGTGAGAATAATGTTGATGGATATGGATCAAGAGTTTTTTCTCAAGAATACCAACAAGAGGAAACAAAGACAATACATACGCAAGAGAAGCATGAAATGACAGGGCAATGTCAGAGGCAGTGGCTGCTTCTGAAAGCTTTGTCTACCAGGTTTTGGACAGTCATGGCTACTTGCTGATTGCTTTGAGTCATGGCTTGTGGCCATCCACGATACTTTTGGCAGAAGTTTTATATTGAAAAACCTCTCCTTTAAAGTGTTGTAGGTGGGTAAATAGTACTGCTGCTATCCTTAGGAGTGGTGTGATTTCAATCTAATCATCCTGCTGAAGCTGCTGGTGTATGCTTTGATCTGGTGGCAAGATTTTTTCTTTAATTCCCTACACTCAATTCTTAATGGATTTATTATGCAAAACAAATGGATGTAGGATTTTTGCCTCTATATGGATGGATTTTGTTGCATTCACACCAAATATTTATTTAATATTTGTTTTGATTGAATTAGATTAAATTGAGATTATGTTTGTTCTAAATTAGCATAACAGTTTTTGGTTTGTTGTGATTTAGGTGATTTGCTTGTTTTTAATTAGTAATTAAATATTTGTTTTTATGATTTGAATATATTTCTGTTAGTTTTAATTGATTTAAAACAGGTATGTTCTCAAATTAGACCAACTACAGAATCAGCTGATTCTGTAGCTAGTCTATAGGATCGGATTTTTACCATTTTATTAACAAAATATCTTAACATGTTTATTTTTGCCTTTTTTCAGGTACATACGAATTTCAATGATCAAGTGGGCATGCTGTAACAGTTTAGGAGATATTTTAGATTTAGTTTTGTCTTAGGTTGTTAAGTTTGAATCAGATTTTGGGAATATCTTCCCAGATTTTGTAAAACAATTTGCTATTATTCACAAGGATGTTTTACCTTGTGAGAAACCTATATAAACCTATGGTTTTTGTAATAAAGCATCCTCAGTTGTGGGAGAACAAGGATATGGAGTTCTGATTCAAACTGGAGCAGAATTGGTGTTTTGTCATAGCTTTTGTTTTTCAATATATCGACACTTTGTTCCATGTTTTGTATATCAGCTTGTTTATGGTTTAGTATTGCTTTAGCTATCTAAATCAAATGCAAATGATATAATCTTATTATTGTTATCCATATCTTGTTTCTTCCAAATAGATAAAAGACATAACAGTTGTCAGTTCAATTTGTGAATCATAGCTTTGTCTTCTTCATAAATCGAACTGTAATATATAGATTTGCTGCATAATAGGTTTCCCTTTTTGCAGGAGTTTATAATCAGAAAATTGTTATGATTTTCTTTTATGTCTTGTTTGTCCTGTAACATACTTCAAGGAGCAGCATAGTTGATCGTTTACGAAAAGCTTAAGGACTAAATGGTGTGAATTTCTTCCTCCAAGCAGCTTAAGAAGTCATTTTACACAGGGCAGATTTGGAGCGATTCCATGTCAATTAGTTAGATGTTTATTGTTTTGATTAAGTAGTTTAATGTAGATAGTAGTTTAAGTAGATTTATATTACATTGTTTAATTTCAGTAGTTTTTATTTCCTTTTCATAAATCATAAAATCAAAAAGAGTTATCCTTCGCTGTTTTGGGACAGCAAACACATCAGTTTCACAGGTTTTATTCAAATCTGTAGATTGTATGCAATGTATATTTGTGAATAAATTGTAATTAAATTAGTAATTAGATAGTTGATAATTAGTATCTTGTATATATAATAGTTAGTAGTTTATAGTTAGATTGGTGTATTTAGTTTAATTTGTTTTATCAGTTTAGTTTGTTTTATTCGTTTAGTTTCTTTTATTAGTTTCTAGTTTCCTTTAGATTACTTAGCTCAGATCAATTCTCTCTTTGGTTTTCATAGAAGACCTTAGAGCGTCCAACGGAGCCGTTAAACTCGTCAGGGTGGTCCATTCCAAACGGCTTGGGTTATTTAGACAACCCCAGACCGGTTCCACTCTCCCAGTTGATGGACGGTCAGTTTCGCCCGTCAACACTACCTCCAAGCATAGGTGTGAGTATCTTCAAATGTGGATCCTATAGTATGGTAATCTCAAGTGTGAATCCCTAAGCATGCATGTATATAAACACTTCGATGTATTTACAAGCATGATCATAAGCTAGCTCATATCTCATGTAAAATGGGGCACCAACACTCCTTGAGATTTAGGGACTAGTGAGATTTCTAGTGGATAACCGCAACAAGGGGTGATCACTTGTGAAGGTAGTGGTCAAATCCATTAATTTGTTGGTGGTCGATATAGTTGAGGTCAAAGGCTTGCTTGTCAATGCCTTTTGGATTGTAATATCTTTTCTGGTCAGTGAATTACTGCAAACAACTTGCACCTTTCCATCATTTGCATCGTTGTTAGCTCGAGGCACTAAGGGAGCTCAAGGAGCTTGAGGTGTTTGATTGAATGGGGGTTGAGCTAGGTTAGGGATAGCCATCAAGAGCCAACCATTGATCTAATATTGGACTTTGGCATCTAAAGTAGGTGTGGGGCAATTTGGTACCTATCAAGTGGTTCAAACATATTTTCCCCACCATTAATTAACAAACACAAAGAAACCCTCTTCCAGGGGTGAGAGTTAAACCCAAGGGACATGGGAATAAATCACTTTGCATGGCGACTCTTTAAGAAAAGAAAAGAAAAACGCCTTTAGTTAGGCTCATGGTGCTTCGGTAATGTTAGGTTCCTTCACATCCTTCATCCATGCTTGAATCATGACCTTTAGAGGAATGCAACCAATGAAATATCCCAAGAGTGCATGTTGCTTATTTTCATAACATATAACATCATACTCTTAAACATAAATATCAATGTGAATTTCATGGCTTGGTTTCATTACCTCGTGATATGTGCTGGAATGAATTTTTGGAATCTCTTCAAAGGTGCCATGGTCCACTTGGTCTTTTGATGCAAACTTACCAGGTCTGCGCATAAACTTCACAGCTTTAAAACCTTAATGTTGCTCTATAATTCCCCAAAGGGATTGTCCAAGGATCTTTGTTATGATCAATCTGCTCAAGGATTCTCTCATAACCCTTCATTAGGCCTTCAATATTCTTTATAAACTGGTTCAAAAGCTCAATCCACTTGGATTTCTCCTTCAATCTTTGATTCACATTCAGTAGGTTCAAAATCTTTGTAACAACGGTTCTTCAATTATAGTTTGAACGCTCATTTGTCTCTATCATCATGATTATCTCAATCATGACTTAATCTTTATGAGTCAATCACTTGTATGGATTAACTCCTCTATTTTGATTCGACACTTTTTTTGCACCCTCAGTCCTCCAATAGATCAAATTCAAGCTTTTAAATAGCTCTCTGGTGCATTTCATGTGTTGCCCCTTTTCCCATAGGACCAAACATTGTGACCAATAGCTAAACAAACAAGGCATGTTCTATACTCTAGCCGAATGCACTTCTCTAATCACCAGGTGACCACACACTATAACCAGGTGTTATCCCAGTTAGCATTTAACCCAAAATGGTTTCATAATTACATAGAACTTTGACCTGTGACTGAGAGCGAACACAAACAATGCTTACCTTGGCACTAACTAGATAGACGGTTCACGTGGCTTGGTCCAATGATATTTCGATCACAATGAGACTCCTTCTCTAATTATACCTTGTTGCTTTCTCACATGATCGGATCAAGGATCCTTACAGTGATCGATGACCATTGGGCATCTTCATAATCATGCATGTGTTCCCTATATGAGAGTCCTCTAACTCAATTATGAAATCAACGGTTTTCTTGATCTCGTTGCTATCATATTTCATCCATTGTCCTTCTCCTGGAATCTACAAACAACGATCTACAAGAATGCAGAGATATAAATACGTCCTTAACTCTAAATAGGTTTTAGACAAGCAATAATCCCTCCAATATACAAAGACATACACAATTATGTGATGAACAAGGTTTAAACAATAGTCCATTTATATGACACTCGAAACTAAGTGTTCCCTTGCTTTGTATTAATCAACAACACTCATATTGTACATGGAGTTTACACAAGGCATTTATTCTTGCCTCTCTTGGCCTGATTACTCTGTGTTTGGCCTGTAACTGGCCTTTTAGCCATGTTGGTCTTTTACACACTCAATCCTCACTCACTCCTATATGCTTCGAGCCCCCTTATGCCTCTTATACTCACTTACTTAATCTCAAAGGATTTTGAAACCGATTATGGTTCAAATCCACAATATCTTCACTAACCAAATGTCTAGGATTTTTTGGATCCACAAAATCCTCTCTAGCATGACTCACTCTCTCAGAAGATCTTTCTATATCTTCTAACTCTCGAAACCTACTCAAATGAGTAGATTCAATTACATCTTAATCATTCTTAACTCACTCATATACAACCCTTCTAGAATGACAAGGAAACATAGGAAAAATACAATAAATCAAACTTTAGGGAACCCACTCCCTTAATAACTCAAAGACCCCTTAGGTCTTTTCCAAGAAATTTGTTTTGGAGGCAAATGCTCTTGCATCATCTTTAGGCATAGAATTAACATGGACATGAAGTGTAGAATTCTGATTGACTAATTTGTTATTTAGCTCCAAGTGAGGCATTGCATGCTCTTAAAGGTCATGTTGTGGGAAGATTGATGAGTATTGGCCAACATGAGCTAGAAAATTGAAAGGGACAACAGATTGTTGTTATATGAAATTACACTTGCCACTAGAAGGGGTGGATTATCAACCAACACGCACATTTTAAGGAGTATATAACTCTCGTACAATAATAATAATAAGTTAGACATGACTAATACCAACAAACAAAATAATCATTTTATCAAGCTGGAATCACAACTATAAGCAATTATAATTGGATTTTTGAGGGATGCTCTTGACATCAGTAATTCCAAAATTGATCATAATAAGGTCTGGGAAGGTGACCTACAACTCTATATACATTGCAGGATTTTATGTCATAGAAACAATTTCAAGATAGCATATTCAATATTGAGGATAATACGGTCAAATAATCTTTTAAGTTAGGGTCACCTTGATAAGAGAGCGACACATGCCGACATATAAGAAAAATTTGTTGTCCATACTTCATATAGTGGCTAAGTGGCATCCATTTATTAGATGTTGAATTCTTCATTAAAATGATCATCACGATCTGAAGAACTTATTGACAGAGGGTACTTTAATAAAGGAGCAATAAAAGTGGATTGCTTGACTGCAAGCCTATGAATTCAAGATCATCTATGCAAAGGGTAAGGATAATATTGTTGTTGATGGCTTATCTTGGTGTGATGAATTGCCCACATTTAACTCCATGTCATTTAGACAACTTGCTTGGTTATTAGAGCTCCTCATAGGCTACATACTAGATTCCGCTATGGTTCAACTTTAATAGGACATTCTTGGTGGTAAGAAGGGACAATAATATACTATTAGGAATGGTCTCATCCTCTCTGAAAAAATAATCTATTTTCATCTTGCATATCCTCTTACTACACAATTAGTTCAACACATGCATGCATTTCTCTTTACTAGTTATGTGGGGTTCCACAAAACTTACAAGAATGTCTCCTCATATTCTTGTTGGCAAAAAATGAAGTCTTATGTTGAATGATTTGTGGTTGAATGTGATACTTGCTAGTGCAATAAGGTGGAAAATGGGAAGAGGTATTCATGGACTTCAACCACACCTAGTTTTCTCTAGCCTAATTCCATTCCCAACTAGAAATGGGAATCTTCATCACTAACCTACCCCTCTCTAAATGTGAGGATTTTATCTTTATGGTGGTTGATCATTTAACCAAATTTCATCACATCATTCCCTTGATTACCAAGTTTACATCTTTTGGGGTTGCTAATTTTTTCTTTAAGCAGTCTACAAGCTCCGTGGACTTCCCCTTCACATCATTTGTGATAGAGATCCCAAGTTTGTCAGTTACTTTTGGCAAGAACTTTTCAAATTAGTAGGGGTCACCTTTAATATAAACATTGCATGCCACCCTCAAATAGATGGGTAGACTAAGGTGGTTAAATTTCTAAAGAAATATTGTTGGATGTACTTATGGAATAAGAAGAGAAAATGGATAATGTGGTCACATCTTGTAGAATATTTGTATAATACTACCTAACAAACTTCTACAAAATGACCCTATTCAGGGCATTATATGGCTATTAGCCCCCATCACCCAAGCATTAAAGTCATTCAAACTATTAGAGTCCTTGTAGTCGTTGACACTTTACAAGAGATGCAAACCATCCTTAGCTTCCTCATTGGCAACCAATCGCATTGAGTAACATGTTGACCAACATTACTCAAAACAAAAATTTACAACTAGAGATATGGTCTTTGTCAGATGTAGCCATACACTTTAAGGCAACATGGTAGGAACACACTCTATTTGAAGGTTTAGTGGGCCATACAAGTGTAGGAAAGTCTTGGGGAGGTTGCCTATGGTCTAGACATTCCCAATAAGGGGTGAATCCATGATGTTTTTCATGTCTCTTGTTTAAAGCAGAAGGTCAGCAATGAAGTGGTCAGTTGGATAAAGATTACATTGGTAGATGAGGAAGGTAAACTTGTTTTGGAACTTGAAGGTATTCTAGAGGTAGAGATGATAAATCTCATACGAAGCCAGTTTTTTGAGTATAAGATCAAGTGGAAGGGATTGCTAGGAGAGGAAGCAAGGTGTGCATGTGAAGGTTTTTTTGGGGCACCCAAGTTTGCAAATGTTGTAATGCAATATTATCCTAGGTAGGCATTCACGAATAAACAAATAAACCCTTTATGCTTTTATGCTTTAAATACAATCACATTTTAGTTCTTCTGGTTAGAGTAGTACTTTTCAAATTAAGTAGTTTGGGGTTCAAATATTGTTCTCTATTCTTACAGTGACTTAAGTTATAAAGTGCACCCTATTTTTTTCATACACCTTCAAAAATCACTCTTAAGGCCAAAAGAGGGGTTTAACCACCACATTTGAGCAATTTGATGTCACAAAAGGATCCAAAGGCCTATTTCTCATTTATTTGAGCTACCATACCATATACTTTGGACCTTTCTTGGGGTTATAATGCATCTTTTAAGTTTTTTTTTAGTAATGTTTCAAGATTAGTCTTTATTGCTTTAATTTTGAGCAATATTTTTTAGCGTTGAGGGCAAAGCTATTTTCAAGAGGGAGGATATGTTGTGTACCTTATAACCATAACATATTTAGCAGGTATTAAACTCCATGCACATGAGTTACATAATGTGTATGTTCATGATTTTGTCATAACGTTATATTTATAAAAATGGTACTTTTTGTAACAAGACCTTGATGACTCTTTTTTTTTATAGAAATGTCTATCACTTGCGGGGCCAACATTTCAACCGTTGGCTAAGAAACCACAACCTAGGGGCATCTAAGCTGTCAAAATCACCCGGGGATCGCACCCAGCCTCGACCGCACCAACCCTTAACATGGCTAGATTTTTGGGTGTCTCCTTGTTACGAAAATATCCCCCCGCGGACAGGTGAACTTTCACTTGGAGTACAGACCCCTCTACCAAGACAGAAAACTACCTTTGGACTCTACCATTCCTATAGATTAATTTTATCCATTGAAAAAGAGAGAAGGAGGGAGAGTGTGATGTACCTCACCTCACTTTCGAAGTTTGTCCAAGCTGCTCCAATCCACGAGTTACGAACAATACCTGCAATAGACAACAAGAGACAAACAACTATCTCCTACTCTAATGGATTAAACAAAATCAATCGATCTATGAAGATTAAGACAAGCATAGACAAGTACGTGTAAACACTTACTAGAAGGAAATCGGCCAAGTATATTGATGAGAAATTCAAAAGGAAACTTGCAATCTTCAAATGATGTTGCAACAGCCTCTCCAAGTCCTCCTCGTCCAACCCTTGCTCAAAAGATCCACAATCTGAATAACAATGCTTTGCTGATTTTTTTCTCTCTTGTTCACCATGAGAATGCTTCCATTTATAGGCTTTGAGAGGCTCAACCACCTTGGTTATATTTGGAATTAGTTGAGGATATGGCTCCAATAGTTGTGATATCTCCCTTAGATGCAGCCTAGGGGTTAGATTCAAGCCAAACCAACTCGATCCATACATAGCTATATTTAGAAGAAAAAGGAATTTCTTCCAAGATTTGCTCAACTAATTCAATGCTCCCTTACATTGGGCAACAAAGCGCTACAACGCTCCCTACGAGATAAACAAAGAGTGCTAGTGCTCCCTGTATATGAGCAGGGGAGCGTCGATCTTCCCAAAAAGTTGCCAAGATGAACAATTCTCATAGAAAAACCGTTGTTCCGACTATCAGATGATGGGGCTTCTTCTTCTAACATGTTTTAGGGGTCGTACCAATTGTTTTCATGGTGCCATTCGTGATGTGACACTTACAACACTTGCGACAATGAGAATGTGACATTATCGAAGTGAGGAATTTTGATGTGTAACACTCCTCCCGACTAGACACATTGTAAGGGTATTGAAATTGGGTTGCATGGAAAATGAAACCCACACCTTAATTGGTTGAGCTAGTGGGAATCAACTTTATTAACCCGGGAAATAAACAACTAGTCGGGCACATACTCGCATGACACGTGGTCGTGTTAACCGACTTCTACCACTATAACCCCATGCATGCCAATGTGTCCCCTCATGCGACACACAAGGTTAGTCAAGAGTTTTGAACCAATGACTTCACATAACAGAGTGCCTTAACAAGGCCTTGGTGACTCTTATTGGTAACTTCAACACTAAGTTATTTTTGTGAGTCTATTATCCTAAATAAAGGTTTCCTCCCTTTCTTGTGTATCTCATATCATTTTATCAATACAAACAACCAATTAT
Source organism: Picea mariana (assembly GCA_032191745.1). Taxonomy (NCBI): domain Eukaryota; kingdom Viridiplantae; phylum Streptophyta; class Pinopsida; order Pinales; family Pinaceae; genus Picea; species Picea mariana. Next base: position 42,492 of record JASDQU010438613.1, read on the forward strand.
TTTTGTTTACTGGAAATGTCTTCCTCCATAGTATCAAATTTTTAGGTGTGATCCAACCCTTGGTGTGTAGGTGCTCCCATTGTTTCTTGCTTATCGTTGTTCTATTTCTAATTTGTAGTGATAATGGTTCTATTTTGATTAAAGGATCGTCCCCATTGTTTCCTACTTATTTTTTGTTACCATTATTCTATTTCTATTTTGTTGTAGTGGTGGTTCCATTTTGGTTAGAAGATCACTACAACAAGGGGCATAGGGGGAAGCTCTAGCGAGAAGGAAATTTCTCTTAACTATTCTCCCAATTGACTCATTACTTCATCTCTTGCATCATAAAATGCACGTTCTTCATGTAAACTTGGGTTCATAACATAACCAAGGTCTTCATGTATCTCTCTCTCTCTAATGCAATTCAACTCGTATATTGTCATGTATCTTCTATGCATATCCTTCTTTTAGATCTACACCATGCCCCCTAGTGTGTCCACTTGCTCTTAGAAGTCATGTTTTAGGAAGTTTGACCAATAATGACCAACATAAATTAGCAAATTGAAAGAAACAACTAGTAATTGGAATACCGAAAAGGATTGTTGCATTACATAATCACACATACCACTATAAAGAGTGGATTATCAACCCAATACACACATTTTAAAGAATATATAGCTCTTATATAATAATAATAATTACTTAGACATGAATAATACCAACAAACAAACATAATCACTTTATAAGCCATATCCATAGCCAAAAGATATACTACATAATCACTTTATAAGCCATATCCATAGCCAAAAGATATCCTAATTAGATTTGTGAGGGATATTTTTTATAAGCCATAACCATAACCAAAAGATATCCATTTAGGATCCATGGTGGCATAAGAAGCAATGTTATCGAGAAACTCATTGTAATACCTACCGACACATCAGATGAAGAGTCTGAGATTGAATTAGAAGAAGACTATACAAAAGCACTAAAGGAAAGCTCCAAGAAGGGTATACAAATGAAGAAGAATCTACATAACTACATTCCTAAATGGAATCACAGGTTGATGAGTCCAAGAAATAAGAACCAATAGCCAATGTTGTTGCACGTCACCACCTAAGGGGAATAATTTATGTAATATGGACATAAATCATGGAGCGAGGCCCAATTAGTAATTGGTGGGTAATAAATAGGCCCACTAGGAAGTTAAAGGAAGTGAATACAGTAATGAGAGGTAGTTGGCATAGATCCTTAGGAATACTTGTGAGAACGTATAAATACATGTGAGTATCATTGTAATGATATATGTTCGATGATGTGATTTCTATTGTAACGAGCATGGTTTATGGAGTGATTTCTTCCATAAGGAGTATTGATGATGTTACCCTACCTTGAGGGTTCTTTCTATATTATTGTGTGGATGCATTTTGGTTATTCTCTAGTAAAGGGAATATATTTTATTTTTTATCTACCAAGGTTTACAATAATGAACTAATCTCTAGATAAATTGAAGATGCTTTGTTTGTATAACAAAGGTGGGTTTCTTCTGAGGTTCACATTGATGTTGTTTTGGCACATTCTAGAAGTTAGCAATCGGTTGAGTTGCCAAACTTGTTGAGGAGCTATTGAACTTGTTGCATAACCCACTAAGAAGCTACTCAACTTGTTGCTTGAAGTGCAATAAAGAATGCACCAAGAAGTACCATTAGTTTCTGCTTCTCAATGAAAATGGATTTTTGCGTCCCAAGAGAAAGTGAAAAGAGATAACAATAACATTATCCAACATGTCTCCCTTATGCCTTAATTTACACCCAAACCTCAATACAACTATGGTTGGTTGCAATGGTTTGTAAAAGAACAATCGTATTGTGCATGCTACTTTCTTTTGTGCTTATATGTAATCTTTAATGTTGAATGTTGTTGACTCAGTGCTTTACTAGATTCATATTTGCACTTCATCCCATATAAGAAGGGTGGAGACAATTAGGAAGGGGATAAGAAAGAAGTGGGGAGAAGAAGGAATGTGGTGGTGGTGGGGATGAGAATGATAGTGGGATGGTGAAGAAAACAAAAGGGGAAGAGGGGATTACAATAAGAAGGGTGGTGATGACTTGGATAAGTTCTTGACCTTATCTATGTATAAACTAAAAGGATGTACATAATTGAGATTGACCACCAAGATTTTCAAATTGCTCAACCTTGTACAATTGATGACCATCAATTATTTAAGATGAGGGGATTTCCCTACTAGCTACCCGATTATATGATCACTCGAGTGAATAAAATGTTGCTACGAGGTTATTGATCAAAATTGTGTTATGGGTAGGACTGAACCCACATGGAACCAAGAGATTGTTATTTGAGGATATGAATATCTTATCAATCCCACCAAAATCAAACAAGTTGATGGGGAAGGATTATTTAGAATGAATCTGGGCTAGCTGGTATGTAGCAGTAGCATGAATGGTAGTTGTTTTTCTTATTTGGTGTAGTTTATTAGCATGAACTTTAAAGAGAATATACAAGTTACAAGGAGGATGTATGCTTGCTTGGTTGTTGCCATGATTCCTTGCATTAGGCTTTGTAGATTGCCAACTACAACAATAATTTCACAACACATTGTCTTTTATCAAATATATTATAATGACATTAATATGATGCTATACATGTATATATAAGATACTAATTCGACACGAACACAACAAAACACGATGCAAAAACAATGTCTATGATAAGGGACAATTTTAGTGACATAAACACAACATAAACATGACTAAACTACACTGCTAATTGATGCAATAATGATGCAAAAAAGTATACCATTTTTCAATGTTTTTTAGTGCCATGGGTTCAACGCTAACTAGATGCAAAAATCACATCGTGAAATCCTGATGTGTGCTAGTAAAAAAACTGAAAATGAAAAAATGGGTTGTGGTGACATGAAACAACGACACTACAAACTTGCATTATAGTAGTGAAGGAAAATAAATTATCCCAATGGGGTACATGAAATTGAAAGCATAAGAGTGGATAAGATGTCCAGAGAAATCAAACATGTGAAATGAAAGAAGGTGAGTGTAGTAGGCAAGGAAAGTTTCTCCAAGTTGCAAAGAAGGATAAAAGTGTTTGTGAAATGCATTTTGTCGATAGCATGCTAAAGGAGAGTGAAGAAGGATTTGTAACATAATAGTGTAAGGAACATAGTAAGGTGAAGGAGTTTCTACAACAAACTCAAGAACCAACAATGTGTAGCAGTTTTCCCTAGAGGGTGTATGTGCAAACCAAATATGTTTTTGTAGAAGTGAGTGATGTTTCATAAAGAATAAGTATTTTAGAGATGAGAAGTATTGCAACAATAGAGTTGCAAGGGATAGATGTTGTAGTAGTGAGTGATGTTGCAACAAAAGATGGTGCTGCAAAAAGGAGTGGCATGGTGGGAGAAATGCCATTGCAGGAGCTGCATATGGGTTTTTTTGTTTCCATAATATTTTGTGTGTTAATTTTGTTATAGGTGAATTGGAATATGCAATGAAGGAAGGAAGAGATGAAAGACACACTCTAATTGAGAGATTGTATGAGCATAACAAATAAAAGATGTGAAAGTTGCAATAGGAAGTGTTGATGTAAGAGAGTGAAGATGAAGCCAAGGAGTAGTACATTGAATGTGATTGCAACAAAGGAGTGGTTGCAGTAAATGTGGAGTAGAATGATAATATGCTTGATCAACAAGCATTGGTGGTGTTCATTGAGACAATGGTTTTGGTGTAGAAGAGTGAGGATGGGGAGTCAGTAAGCAACATTGTGCAAGAGGAGTTTGAGGTGGTGAGTCATGTTGGGTGAGATTTGTTGTAATTGGAAACAGTGGAGGAGTTGTAGTTGCAACATGTAAGAGAAGAAATAAGGGTGATGGTGATGAAGACACGCCAAGCAAACAAGATGGAAATATGGAGCATATGTGTGAGTAATTACTTGTAGTTGCATATTGTAGAAATGAGAATTACAAGGAAGAAGAAGAAAGATGGCAGATGGATAGTGCAGAGTGATAAATAGAGTAGAGTACGGAAAAGAAGAAAGAAATAGGACACTTGATAGTTGTTGATTCATCAACAACCTTTTGAGCAAGATGTTCACAATTTCCAACCAGGGGGTTTCATGTAAGAGAATCCTTGGCCAAACGAGCTATCCTCCATGTATTTGAATTCACAGATAGGTGTGGAAGACTTAGAATTACTTCTAGTCAAAACTTTAGGACTTGAGCACGTCCACATTGCCCAGGACATTCATTTTAAAGCTCCAAGTGTGCATTTTCCCGAATTGTTGAAATAAAGGAATTTTTGTTTTCAAGCACGATATAATGTAGGAGTGGAGTCATGGCATAAGATGAAATGGGTTTATAGAATTTTTTTATGAATCCGTGAAATCTTACAAATTTTGGTTTGGATCCTTAACATAGCCTTAATGTGCATTTCAATATTGGTTGTGTGCTTTTTTCTCTAAGTACCATAAATTGTCGAATTTGCTGAAAACCCCAGTTTGAAAAACCATTTGGGTGCATTGAAGAGGATCCAAGGAAAACAAAGACATGGGTTTTTAGCAAGGATGGTTTTGGTTGTGAAGCCTGATTATCTTCTTGATTCAGAGGTCTTTGTTTCCATTCGTGTTTACACCCCATGAAGACTTTACACCCCTCCACGTGAGGGAGTTGCAGGGGGCGCTTTCCCCCCTTGTCGGGTCCAAGGGAAAGCGGGCCCTTGGCGGGGTTCGGGGGTGAAGCCCTCGAAGGAAAAATTGCCTTGTAAATGTATATTGTAATTTCATAGTAAATCTAGACCATTCATTATAAGGTCGCATATCTGATGGTGAAAGTTATGTTTGGGTTTTTTGCCCTAGAAGGCAACCCTCTTTTATGAGGGAAATTGTATTGTGGCTATGCATCATTGCGAATATTGTATTCTGAGTGAGGAGATTGTAAGAGAAAGAAGAGGAAGATACAACAGGTGTGTTGTAGGTTGTATCCCTTCATTTCCTGGATAATAAAAGGAAGGACCTGACAATTTCTCTAGTGGACGTAGCCCACACTAGGTCAACCACGTATATCTGTGTCTCTATTGTATTGTGTATCTTCTGTGTTTATTTCCGCATTTGTTTTATTTTATTGATCTGCGATCCTGTTTTTCTAACAACTGGTATCAGAGCGAAAGATAAATCGTAGGAAAAGAGGGTTCCTAGTTCGAGTGGAAGCAATGGCGGAAGATGGAAAGTTTAGGGTCGAGAAATTTAATGGCCAAAACTACCAGTTATGGAAGATGCATATGGAAGATTATTTATATCAGAAGGATCTATTCCTACCATTGGGTGGAATAGCAAAGAAGCTGATGACCATGAAGAACGAAGAATGGAAGGTTCTTGACAGAAAGGCACTAGGAATGATACGGCTGAGCCTGGCAGCGTCAGTGGCTTTCAATATTTTGAAAGAAAAGACAATGAAGGTGTTGATGGATGGATGCATCGAATAAACTGTATGAAAAACCCTCAGCGTCCAATAAGGTATTTCTAATGAAGATGTCAAAAGGTGGGTCTATTGCAGATCATTTAAATGAATTTAATATGGTTACTAATCAACTAAGTTCTGTAAAAGTGGACTTTGATGATGAGGTCAGGGCTCTTCTAATCTTGTTCTCATTGCCAGAAAGTTGGAATGGCTTCGTCATGGCTATAAGTAACTTTGTCTTTGGTTCAAACACTCTAAAAATTGATGATGTTGTTGGTGTTATCCTTGGTGAGGAAATGTGACAGAAAAGCACATGTGAGACATCAGGTAATGTGTTAAACATGGAGAACAGGGAAAGGCAAAAGAGGAAAGGGCTCAGGAAACCACTGGAATTCCAGGAAGGGCAGATCCAAATCCAAACTTGAAAAGATAGAGTGCTAGAATTGTGGGAAGAAAGGACATATGAAGAAAGCCTACATAGCTCCAAAGAAACAAAGAGATGGACAGCGGGAGAAAAATCAAGAAGAAAATGTAACAGGTGATGTGTTACAAGATGCTTTGATTATTTCTATAAATAATATTTATGAGTCTTGGGTAGTAGATTTAGGGGATTCATTTCATGCCACACCCCATAGGAAACATTT
>JASDQU010438613.1:62288-85412 GCA_032191745.1 Picea mariana
TACTCCAATTAGCTAATTTTTTCAATGTCCTATGCTTATCTTTTTTCTAGACTCCATGTTAGATTCAATCAAAATTATCTCAATAACCATTCATATAAAATGATCTCTATAAATTTGCAATAAATAATCCCGAGCCTCTGATGATTATATACACTCACTAAAGCTTCAAGATAAACATTTACTATTTAAGCCTCACACGACACAAATTTGTCTCTTTTTTGTTAAACCAATCTTGAATTTGTTTGTGGGTCAACTTCCATTACATAATTTTTTTTAAACAAACTTCTTTAAGTCTCGATAACAAAATTACTTGTTGACACTCAAAATTGACCACATGTTCAAGGACATAGTCAATTATTATTGTAGTTTAGGTTCTTTTTTGAGATACTGTCGATTTTAATATCCTAAAGGGTCAGGTCTCACCGAAGCATCAATTAAGGTTGTTTCCAAGAACCATTCACGACGAAGAAAAGATAAAAATGCACAAAAACTAATTCACAAACATCCATTAAGAACATTTATCACATTAAAATAAACACAAACATAAGCATCGGCATGATAGAGACACAAAACTTTTAAAGGGGAGTCATAAATACATCGGTCTCCATTAATTTCCCGAAGAGATCCAACTTACAATGCATGATCCACAGTCCTCTCAAAATATGTAAGCCCCTATACCCACACCGAGTCCCCATAAATCTATAAGATTTCTATCCATACTACATAACTACGATATTATTTATACCATATACATTCAAATTGTTACAAAAACAATTACATCGTAGTGCATAATAAGTGTGGGGAAGAGTTCCTCGTAAGTAGAACCCATGTGGAACTACCTCCAAGCATAAATGTGAGTATCTTCAAATGTGGATCCTATAGTATGGTAATCTCAAGTGTGAATCCCTAAGCATGCATGTATATAAACACTTCGATGTATTTACAAGCATGATCATAAGTTAGCTCATATCTCATGTAAAATGGGCCACCAACACTCCTTAAGATTTAGGGACTAGTGAGAGTTCTAGTGGATAATCACAACAAGGGGTGATCACTTGTGAAGGTAGTGGTCAAATCCATTAATTTGTTGGTGGTCGATATAGTTGAGGTCAAAGGCTTACTTGTCAATGCCTTTTGGATTGTAATATCTTTTCTGGTTAGTGAATTACTGCAAACAACTTGCACCTTTCCATCATTTGCATCATTGTTAGCTCGAGGCACTAAGGGAGCTCAAGGAGCTTGAGGTGTTTGGTTGAATGGGGATTGAGCTAGATTAGGGATAGCCATCAAGAGCCAACCATTGATCTAATATTGGACTTTGGCATCTAAAGTAGGTGTGGGGCAAGTTGGTACCTACCAAGTGGTTCAAACATATTTTCCCCACCATTAATTAATAAACACAAAGAAACCATCTTCCAGGGGTGAGAGTTCAACCCAAGGGACATGGGAATCAATCACTTTGCATGGCGACTCTTTAAGAAAACAAAACAAAAATGCCTTTAGTTAGGCTCATGGTGCTTCGGTAATGTTAGGCTCCTTCACATCCTTCATCCATGCTTGAATCATGACCTTTAGAGGAATGCAACCAATGAAATATCCCAAGAGTGCATGTTGCTTATTTTCATAACATATAACATCATACTCTTAAACATAAATATCAATGTGAATTTCATGGCTTGGTTTCATTACCTTGTGATATACCCTAGAATGAATTTTTGGAATCTCTTCAAAGGTTCCATGGTCCACTTGGTCTTTTGATGCAAACCTACCAGGTCTGTGCATAAACTTCACAGCTTTAAAACCCTAATGTTGCTCTATGATTCCCCAAAGGGATTGTCCAAGGATCTTTGTTATGATCAATCTGCTCAAGGATTCTCTCATAACCCTTCATTAGGCCTTCAATATTCTTTATAAACTGGTTCAAAAGCTCAATCCACTTGGATTTCTCCTTCAATCTTTGATTCACATTCAGTAGGTTCAAAATCTTTGTAACAATAGTTCTTCAATTATAGTTTGAACGCTCATTTGTCTCTATCGTCATGATTATCTCGATCAAGACTTAATCTTTATGAGTCAATCACTTGTATGGATTAACTCCTCTATTTCGATTCCACACTTTTTTTGCACCCTCAGTCCTCCAATAGATCAAATTCGAGCTTTTAAATAACTCTCTGGTGCATTTCCTGTGTTGTCCCTTTTCCCATAGGACCAAACATTGTGACCAATAACTAAACAAACAAGGTATGTGCTATACTCTAGCCGAAGGCACTTCTCTAATCACTAGGTGACCACACACTATAACCAGGTGTTATCCCAGTTAGCATTTAACCCAAAATCGTTTCATAACTCCATAGAACTTTGACCTGTGACCGAGAGCGAACACAAATAATGCTTACCTCGGCACTAACCAGATAAACAGTTCATGTGGCTTGGTCCAATGATATTTCGATCACAATGAGACTCCTTCTCTAACGATACCTTGTTGATTTCTCACATGATCGGATCAAGGATCCTTACAATGATCAATGACCATTGGGCATCTTCATAATCATGCATGTGTTCCGTCTATGAGATTCCTCTAACTCAATTATCAGATCAACGGTTTTCTTGATCTCGTTGCTATCATATTTCGTCCATTGTCCTTCTCCTGGAATCTACAAACAACGATCTACAAGAATGCAGAGATATAAATACATTCTTAACTCTAAACAGGTTTTAGACAAGCAATAATCCCTCCAATATACAAAGACATACACAATTATGCGATGAACAAGGTTTAAACAACAGTCCATTTATATGACACTCGAAACTAAGTGTTCCCTTGCTTTGTATTAATCAACAACACTCATATTGTACAAGGAGTTTACGCAAGGCATTTATTCTTGCCTCTCTTGGCCTGATTACTTTGTGTTTGGCCTCTAACTGGCCTTTTAGCCATGTTGGTCTTTTACACACTTAATCCTCACTCACTCCTATCTGCTTCGAGCCCCCTTATGCCTCTTATACTTACTTACTTAATCTCAAAGGATTTTGAAACCAATTATGGTTCAAATCCACAATATCTTCACTAACCAAATCTCTAGGATCTTTTGGATCCACAAAATCCTCTATACGATGATTCACTCTCTCAGAAGATCTTTCTATATCTTCTAACTCTCGAAACCTACTCAAATGAGTAGATTCAATTACATCTTAATCATTCTTAACTCACTCATATACAACCCTTCTAGAATGACAAGGAAACATAGGAAAAATACAATAAATCAAACTTTAGGGAACCCACTCCCTTGATAACTCAAAGACCCCTTAGGTCTTTTCCAAGAAATTTGTTTTGGAGGCAAATGCTCTTGCATCATCTTTAGGCATAGAATTAACATGGACATAAAGTGTAGAATTTTGATTGACTAATTTGTTATTTAGCTCCAAGTGAGGCATTGCATGCTCTCAGAGGTCATGTTGTGGGAAGCTTGATGAGTATTGGCCAACATGAGCTAGCAAATTGAAAGGGACAACTAGTAAAGGCAGACAACGGATTGTTGTTATATGAAATTACACTTGCCACTAGAAGGGGTGGATTATTAACCCAACACACACATTTTAAGGAGTATATAACTCTCGTACAATAATAATAATAAGTTAGACATGACTAATACCAACAAACAAAATAATCATTTTATCAAGCTGGAATCACAACTATAAGCAATTATAATTGGATTTGTGAGGGATGCTCTTGACATCGGTAATTCCAAAATTGATCATAATAAGGTTTGGGAAGGTGACCTACAACTCTATATACATTGCAAGATTTTATGTCATAGAAACAATTTCAAGATAGCATATTCAATATTGAGGATAATATGGTCAAATAATCTTTTAAGTTAGGGTCACCTTGATAAGAGAGCGACACATGCCGACATATAAGAAAATTTTTTTGTCCATACTTCATATAGTGGCTAAGTGGCATCCATTTATTAGGTGTTGAATCTTCATTAAAATGATCATCACGATCTGAAGAACTTATTGACAGAGGGTACTTTAATAGAGGAGCAATAAAAGTGGATTGCTTGATTACAAGCCTATGACTTCAAGATCATCTATGCAAAGGGTAAGGATAATATTGTTGTTGATGGCTTATCTTGGTGTGATGAATTGCCCACATTTAACTCCACGTCATTTAGCCAACTTGCTTGGTTATTAGATCTCCTCGTAGACTACATACTAGATTCCGCTATGGTTCAACTTTAAGAGGACATTCTTGGTGGTAAGAAGGGACAATAATATACTATTAGGAATGGTCTCATCCTCTTTGAAAAAATAATCTATTTTCATCTTGCATATCCTCTTACTACACAATTAGTTCAACACATGCATGCATTTCCCTTTATTAGTTATGTGGGGTTCCACAAAACTTACAAGAATGTCTCCTCGTATTCTTGTTGGCAAAAAATGAAGTCTTATGTTGAATGATTTGTGGCTGAATGTGATACTTGCTAGTGCAATAAGGTGGAAAATGGGAAGAGGTATTCATGGACTTCAACCACACCTAGTTTTCTCTAGCCTAATTCCATTCCCAACTAGAAATGGGAAGCTTCATTACTAACCTACCCCTCTCTAAATGTGAGGATTTTATCTTTATGGTGGTTGATCATTTAACCAAATTTCATCACGTCATTCCCTTGATTACCAAGTTTACATCTTTTGGGGTTGCTAATTTTTCTTTAAGCAAGTCTACAAGCTTCGTGGACTTCCCCTTCACATCATTTGTGATAGAGATCCCAAGTTTGTCAGTTACTTTTGGCAAGAACTTTTCAAATTAGTAGGGGTCACCTTTAAGACAAACATTGCATGCCACCCTCAAATAGATGGGTAGACTAAGGTGGTTAAATTTCTAAAGAAATATTGTCGAATGTACTTATGGAATAAGAAGAGAAAATGGATAATGTGGTCACATCTTGTAGAATATTTGTATAATACTACCTAACAAACTTCTACCAAAATGACCCTATTCAAGGCATTATATGGCTATTAGCCCCCATCACCCAAGCATTAAAGTCATTCAAACTATTAGAGTCCTTGTAGTCGTTGACACTTTACAAGAGATGCAAACCATCCTTAGCTTCCTCATTGGCAACCAATCGCATTGAGTAACATGTTGACCAACATTACTCAAAACAATAATTTACAACTAGAGATATGGTCTTTGTCAGAGGTAGCCATACACTTTAGGGCAACATGGTAGGAACACACTCTATTTGAAGGTTTAGTGAGCCATACAAGTGTAGGAAAATCTTGGGGAGGTTGCCTATGGTCTAGACATTCCCAAGAAGGGGTGAATCCATGATGTTTTTCATGTCTCTTGTTTAAAGAAGAAGGTCAACAATGAAGTGGTCACTTGGATAAAGATTACATTGGTAGATGAGGAAGGTAAACTTGTTTTGGAACTTGAAGGTATTCTAGAGATAGAGATAATAAATCTCATACGAAGCCAATTTTTTGAGTAAAAGATCAAGTGGAAGGGATTGCTAGGAGAGGAAGCAAGGTGTGCATGTGAAGGTTTTTTGGGGGCACCCAAGTTTGCAAATGTTGTAATGCAATATTATCCTAGCTATGCATTCACTAATAAACAAAGAAACCCTTTATGCTTTTGTGCTTTAAATACAATCACATTTTAGTTCGTCTGGTTGGAGTAGTACTTTTCAAATTAAGTGGTTTGGGGTTCAAATATTGTTCTCTATTCTTACAATGACTTAAGTTATAAAGTGCACCCTATTTTTTTCATACACCTTCAAAAATCACTCTTAAGGCCAAAAGAGGGGTTTAACCACCACATTTGAGCAATTTGATGTCACAAAAGGATCCAAAGGCCTATTTCTCATTTATTTGAGCTACCATACCATATACTTTGGACCTTTCTTGGGGTTTTAATGCATCTTTTAAGTTTTTTTTTAGTAATGTTTCAAGATTAGTCTTTATTGCTTTAATTTTTAGCAATATTTTTTAGCGTTAAGGGAAAAGCTATTTTCAAGAGGGAGGATATGTTGTGTACCTTATAACCATAACATATTTAGCATGTATTAAACTCCATTCACATGAGTTACATAATGTGTATGTTCATGATTTTGTCATAATGTTATATTTATAAAAATGGTACTTCTTGTAACAAGACCTTGATGACTTTTTTTTTTATAGAAATGTCTATCACTTGCAAGGCCAACATTTCAACCATTGGCTAAGAAACCACAACCTAGGGGCATCTAAGCTGTCAAAATCACCTGGGGATCGCACTCGGCCTCGACCGCACCAACCCTTAACATGGCTAGATTTTTGGGTGTCCTTGTTACAAAAATATTCCCCCGCGGACAGGTGAACTTTCACTTGGAGTACAGACCCCTCTATCAAGACAGAAAACTACCTTTGGACTCTACCATTCCTATAGATTAATTTTATCCATCGAAAAAGAGAGAAGGAGGGAGAGTGTGATGTGCCTCACTTTCGAAGTTTGTCCAACCTGCTCCAATCCACGAGTTACGAACAATACCTGCAATAGACAACAAGAGACAAACGACTATCTCCTACTCTAATGGATTAAACAAAATCAATCGATCTATAAAGATTAAGACAAGCATAGACAAGTACATGTAAACACATACTAGAAGGAAATAGGCCAAGTATATTGATGAGAACTTCAAAAGGAAACTTGCAATCTTCAAATGATGTTGCAACAACCTCTCCAAGTCCTCCTCGTCCAACCCTTACTCGAAAGATCCACAATCAGAATAACAATGCTTTGCTAATTTTTTTCCCTCTTGTTCACCATGAGAATGCTTCCATTTATAGGCTTTGAGAGGCTCAACCACCTTGGTTATATTTGGAATTAGTTGAGGATATGGCTCCAATAGTTGTGATATCTCCCTTAGATGCAGCCTAGGGGTTAGATTCAAGCCAAACCAATTCGATCCATACATAACTATCTTTAGAAGAAAAAGGGATTTCTTCCAAGATTTGCTCAACCAATTCAACACTCCCTTACATTGGGCAACAAAGCACTACAATTCTCCCTACGAGATAAACAAAGAGTGCTAGCGCTCCCTATATATTAGCAGGGGAGCGTCGATCTTCCCAAAAAGTTGCCAAGATGAACAATTCTCATAGAAAAACCGTTGTTCCGACTATCAGATGATGGGGCTTCTTCTTCTAACATGTTTTAGGGGTCGTACCAAGTGTTTTCATGGTGTCGTTCGTGATGTGACACTTACAACACTTGTGACAATGAGAATGTGACATTATCGAAGTGAGGAATTTTGATTTGTAACACTCCTCCCGACTAGACACATTGTAAGGGTATTGAAATTGGGTTGCATGGAAAATGAAACCCACACCTTAATTGGTTGAGCTAGTGGGAATCAACTTTATTAACCCGGGAAATAAACAACTAGTCGGGCACATACTCGCATGACACGTGGTCGTGTTAACCGACTTCTACCACTATAACCCCATGCATGCCAATGTGTCCCCTCATGCGACACACAAGGTTAGTCAAGAGTTTTGAACCAATGACTTCACATAACAGAGTGCCTTAACAAGGCCTTGGTGACTCTTATTGGTAACTTCAACACTAAGTTATTTTTGTGAGTCTATTATCCTAAATAAAGGTTTCCTCCCTTTCTTGTGTATCTCATATCATTTTATCAATACAAACAACCAACTCTTTTTGTTTACTGGAAATGTCTTCCTCCATCGTATCAAATTTTAGGTGTGATCCAACCCTTGGTGTGTAGGTGCTCCCATTGTTTCTTGCTTATCATTGTTCTATTTCTATTTTGTAGTGATAATGGTTCTATTTTGATTAAAGGATCGTCCCCATTGTTTCCTACTTATTTTTTGTTACCATTATTCTATTTCTATTTTGTTGTAGTGGTGGTTCCATTTTGGTTAGAAGATCACTACAACAAGGGGCACAGGGGGAAGCTCTAGCGAGAAGGAAATTTCTCTTAACTATTCTCCCAGTTGACTCACTGCTTCATCTATTGCATCATAAAATGCACGTTCTTCATGTAAACTTGGGTTCATAACATAACCAAGGTCTTCATGTCTCTCTCTCTCTCTCTAATGCAATTCAACTTTTATATTGCCATGTATCTTCTATGCATATCCTTCTTTTAGATCTACACCATGCCCCCCTAGTGTGTCCACTTGCTCTTAGAAGTCACGTTTTAGGAAGTTTGACCAATAATGATCAACATAAATTAGCAAATTGAAAGAAACAACTAGTAATTGCAATACCGAAAAGGATTGTTGCATTACATAATCACACATACCACTATAAAGAGTGGATTATCAACCCAATACACACATTCTAAAGAATATATAGCTCTTATATAATAATAATAATTACTTAGACATGAACAATACCAACAAACACACATAATCACTTTATAATCCATAACCATAACCAAAATATATACTACATAATCACTTTATAAGCCATATCCATAGCCAAAAGATATCCTAATTAGATTTGTGAGAGATATTTTTTATAAGCCATAACCATAACCAAAAGATATCCATTTAGGATCCATGGTGGCATAGAAAGCAATGTTATCGAGAAACTCATTGCAATACCTACTGACACATCAGATGAAGAGTCTGAGATTGAATTAGAAGAAGACTATACAAAAGCACCTAAAGGAAAGCTCCAAGAAGGGTATACAAATAAAGAAGAATCTACATAACTACATTCCTAAATGGAATCACAGGTTGATGAGTCTAAGAAAGAAGAACCAATAGCCAATGTTGTTGCACATCACCACCTAAGGGGAATAATTTATGTAATATGGACATAAATCATGGAGCGAGTCCCAACTAGTAATTGGTGGGTAATAAATAGGCCCACTAGGAAGTTAAAGGAAGTGAATATAGTAATGAGAGGTAGTTGGCATAGATCCTTAGGAATACTTGTGAGAACGTATAAATATATGTGAGTATCATTGTAATGATATATGCTCGATGATGTGATTTCTATTGTAACGAGCATGGTTTAAGGAGTGATTTCTTCCATAAGGAGTATTGATGATGTTACCCTACCTTGAGGGTTCTTTCTATATTATTGTGTTGTCTATTGTGTGGATGCATTTTGGTTATTCTCTAGTAAAGGGAATATATTTTATTTTTTATCTACCAAGGTTTACAGTAATGAACTAATCTCTAGATAAATTGAAGATGCTTTGTTTGTATAACAAAGGTCGGTTTCTTCTGAGGTTCACATTGATGTTGTTTTGGCACATTCTAGAAGTTAGCAATCGGTTGAGTTGTCCAACTTGTTGCACAACTAGTTGAGGAGCTATTGAACTTGTTGCATAACCCACTGAGAAGCTACTCAACTTGTTGCTTGAAGTGCAATAAAGAATGCACCAAGAAGTACCATTAGTTTCTACTTCTCAATGAAAATGGATTTTTGCGTCCCAAGAGAAAGTGAAAAGAGATAACAACAACATTATCCAACATGTCTCCCTTGTGCCTTAATTTACACCCAAACCTCAATACAACTATGGTTGGTTGCAATGGTTTGTAAAATAACAATGGTATTGTGCATGCTACTTTCTTTTGTGCTTATATGTAATCTTTAATGTTGAATATTGTTGACTCGGTGCTTTACTAGATTCATATTTGCACTTCATCCCATATAAGAAGGGTGGAGACAATTAGGAAGGGGATAAGAAAGAAGTAGGGAGAAGAAGGAATGTGGTGGTGGTGGGGATGAGAATGATAGTGGGATGGCGAAGAAAACAAAAGGGGAAGAGGGGATTATGATAAGAAGGGTGGTGATGACTTGGATAAGTCCTTGACCTTATCTATGTATAAACTAAAAGGTTGTACATAATTGAGATTGACCACCAAGATTTTCAAATTGCTCAACCTTGTACAATTGACAGCCATCAATTATTTAAGATGAGGGGATTTTCCTACTAGCTACTCGATTATATGATCACTCGAGTGAATAAAATGTTGATAGGTTATTGATCAAAATTGTGTTATGGGTAGGACTGAACCCACATGGAACCAAGAGATTGTTATTTGAGGATATGAATATCTTATCAATCCCACCAAAATCAAACAAGTTGACGGGGAAGGATTACTTAGCATGAATCTGGGCTAGCTAGTATGTAGCAGTAGCCCGAATGGTAGTTGTTTTTCTTATTTGGTGTAGTTTATTAGCATGAACTTTAAAGAGAATATACAGGTTACAAGGAGGATGTATGCTTGCTTGGTTGTTTCCATGATTCCTTGCATTAGGCTTTGTAGATTGCCAACTACAACAATAATTTCACAACACATTGTCTTTTATCAAATATATTATAATGACATTAATATATAAGACACTAATTTGACATGTATATATAAGACACTAATTTGACATGAACACAACAAAACACGATGCAAAAACAATGTCTATGATAAGGGACAATTTTTAGTGACATAAACATGACTAAACTACATTGCTAATTGATGCAATAATGATGCAAAAAAGTATACCATTTTTCAATGTTTTTTAGTGCCATGGGTTCAACGCTAACTAGATGCAAAAATCACATCGTGAAATCCTGATGTGTGCTAGTAAAAAAACTGAAAATGAAAAGATGGGTTGTGGTGACATGAAACAACGACACTACAAACTTGCATTATAGTAGTGAAGGAAAAATAAATTATCCCAATGGGGTACATGAAATTGAAAGCATAGGAGTGGATAAGATTTCCAAAGAAATCAAACACGTGAAATGAAAGAAGGTGAGTGTAGTACGCAAGGAAAGTTCCTCCAAGTTGCAAAGAAGGATAAAAGTGTTTGTGAAGTGCATTTTGTCGATAGCATGCTAAAGGAGAGTGAAGAAGGATTTGTAACATAATAGTGCAAGGAACATAGTAAGGTGAAGGAGTTTCTACAACAAACTCAAGAACCAACAATGTGTAGCGGTTTGCCCTAGAGGGTGTATGTGCAAACCAAATATGTTTTTGTAGAAGTGAGTGATGTTTCATAAAGAATAAGTGTTTTAGAGATGAGAAGTATTGCAACAATAGAGTTGCAAGGGATAGATGTTGTAGTAGTGAGTGATGTTGCAAAAAAGAGTGGCGTGGTGGGAGAAATGCCATTGCAGGAGGTGCATATGGGTTTTTTTGTTTCCATAATATTTTGTGTGTTAATTTTGTTATAGGTGAAATGGAATGTGCAATGAAGGAAGGAAGAGATGAAAGACACACTCTAATTGAGAGATTGTATGAGCATAACAAATAAAAGATGTGAAAGTTGCAATAGGAAGTGTTGATGTAAGAGAGTGAAGATGAAGCCAAGGAGTAGTACGTTGAATGAGATTGCAACAGAGGAGTGGTTGCAGTAAATGTGGAGTAGAATCATAATATGCTTGATCAACAAGCATTGGTGGTGTTCATTGAGACAATGGTTTTGGTGTAGAAGAGTGAGGATGGGGAGGCAGTAAACAACATTGTGCAAGAGGAGTTTGAGGTGGTGAGTCCTATTGGGTGAGATTTGTTGTAATTGGAAACAGTGGAGGAGTTGTAGTTGCAACATGTAAGAGAAGAAATAAGGGTGATGGTGATGAAGACACGCCAAGCAAACAAGATGGAAATATGGAGCATATGTGTGAGTAATTACCTGTAGTTGCATATTGTAGAAATGAGAATTACATGGAAGAAAAAGAAGGATGGTGGATGGATAGTGCAGAGTGATAAATAGAGTAGAGTATGGAAAAGAAGAAAGAAAATACAAGAAAGAAATAGGACACTTGATAGTTGTTGATTCATCAACAACCTTTTGAGCAAGATGCTCACAATTTCCAACCAAGGGGTTTCATGCAAAAGAATCCTTAGCCAAACAAGCTATCCTCCATGTATTTGAATTCATAGATAGGTGTGGAAGACTTAGAATTACTTCTAGTCAAAACTTTAGGACTTGAGCACGTCCACATTGCCCCGAACATTCATTTTAAAGCTCCAAGTGTGCATTTTCCCGAATTGTTGAAATAAGGGAATTTTTGTTTTCAAGCACAATATAATGTAAGAATGGAGTCATGGCATAAGATGAAATGGGTTTATAGAATTTTTTTATGAATCCATGAAATCTTACAAATTTTGGTTTGGATCCTTAACATAGCCTTAATGTGCATTTCAATATTGGTTGTGTGATTTTTTCTCTACGTACCAAAAATTGTCGAATTTGATGAAAACCCCAGTCTGAAAAACCATTTGGGTGCATTGAAGAGGATCCAAGGAAAACAAAGGCACAGGTTTGTAGCAAGGATGGTTTTGGTTGTGAAGCATGATTATCTTCTTGATTTAGAGGTCTTTGTTTCCAGTCGTGTTTACACCCCATGAGGACTTTACACCCCGAAAGACTGTACACCCCTCCATGCGAGGGAGTTGTAGGGGGCGCTTTCCCCCCCCCCCGCTGGGTCCAAGGGAAAGCGGGCCCTCGGCAGGGTTCGGGGGTGAAGCCCTTGAAGGAAAATTTGCCTTATAAATGTATATTGTAATTTCATAGTAAATCTAGACCGTTCATTATAAGGTCGCATATCTGATGGTGGAAGTTATGTTTGGGTTTTTTGCCCTAGAAGGCAACCCTCTTTTATGAGGGAAATTGTATTGCGGCTATGCATCGTTGCGAATATTGTATTCTGAGTGAGGAGATTGTGAGAGAAATAAGAGGAAGATACAATGGGTGTGTTGTAGGTTGTATCCCTTCATTTCCTGGATAATAAAAGGAAGGACCTGACAACTTCTCTAGTGGACATAGCCCACACTAGGTCAACCACATATATCTATGTCTCTATTGTATTGTCTATCTTCTGTGTTTATTTCCGCATTTGTTTTATTTTATTGATCCGCGATCCTGTTTTTCTAACAACTAGTATCAGAGCGAAAGGTAGCTCGTAGGAAAAGAGGGTTCCTGGTTCGAGTGGGAGCAATGGTGGAAGATGGAAAGTTTAGGGTTGAGAAATTTAACGGCCAAAACTACCAGTTATGGAAGATGCATATGGAAGATTATTTATATCAGAAGGATCTATTCCTACCATTGGGTGGAATAGCAAAGAAGTCGACGTCCATGAAGGACAAAGAATGGAAGGTTCTTGACAGAAAGGCTCTAGGAATGATACGGCTGAGCCTGGCAGCGTCAGTGGCTTTGAATATTTCGAAAGAAAAGACAACGAAGGTGTTGATGGACGCATCGAATAAATTGTATGAAAAACCCTCGACGTCTAATAAGATATTTCTAATGAAGATATTATTTAATATGAAGATGTCAAAAGGTGGGTATGTTGCAGATCATTTAAATGAATTTAATATGGTTACTAATCAACTAAGTTATGTAAAAGTGGACTTTGATGATGAGGTCAGGGCTCTTATAATCTTGTTCTCATTGCCAGAAAGTTGGAATGGCTTGGTCATGGCTATAAGTAACTTTGTCTTTGGTTCAAACACTCTAAAATTTGATGATGTTGTTGGTATTATCCTTGGTGAGGAAATGTGACAGAAAAGCACATGTGAGACATCATGTAATGTGTTAAACATGGAGAACAGGGGAAGACAAAAGAGGAAAGGGCATAGGGAACCACTGGAATTCTAGGAAGGGAAAATCCAAATCCAAACTTGGAAAGATAGAGTGCTAGAATTGTGGGAAGAAAGGACATATGAAGAAAGACTACACAGCTCCAAAGAAACAAAGAGATGGACAACAGGAGAAAAATCATGAAGAAAATGTAACAGGTGATGTGTTACAAGATGCTTTGATTCTTTCTATAAATAATATTTATGAGTCTTGGGTAGTAGATTCAGGGGATTCATTTCATGCCCCACCCCATAGAAAACATTTTCTAGATTATGTTCAAGGTGATTTTGGACAAGTTCATTTGGGTGATGATGCACCATGCAAAATTGTTGGAATGGGAAAGGTAAAAATAAAGCAAATGAATGGAAACCAATGGTTGTTGAAAGAGGTAAGACATGTTCCAGATCCAAGGAAATATCTAATTTCAATGGGGCAGTTGGCAAGTGAAGGTTGTATATCTATATTTACATATAAGGGATGGAAGGTCACCAAAGGATCATTGTTGATAACAAAAGGAAAGAAGGTAGGTACATTGTATTTATGTACTAGTAATATTGACTCTTCTATCTCTTTAGCTTCTAGGGGAGTGGATACAACACTTTGGCATCATAGGCTTGGACACATGTGTGAGAAGGGGATGCAGACACTTCAAAAAAGAAATTTGTTGCCAGATCTTAAACAAATTGATTTGGATTTCTGTGAGCATTGTGTTTATGGAAAACATAAGAGAGTCTGATTTCTTAGAGTCAGAAAAGAAAAGAAGAGTGAAAGGTTAGAGCTTGTGCATACAGATGTATGGGGACCAACTTAGGTATCATCTATTGGTGGCTCTCGTTATTATGTTACTTTTATTGATGATGCAACTAGAAAAACTTGGGTTTATTGCATTCAACAAAAATATGATGTTTTTGATACTTTTAAGAAATGGAAAGCTTTGGTTGAGAATGAGACAAGAAAAAGGTTGAAGTGTCTTAGATCAGATAATGGACGTGAATATTGCAACAAGGATTTTGATGATTATTGTTCATACCATGGGATTTGTAGAGAGAAGACAATTCCAGGAGCACCATAAGAAAAAGGTGTGTCAAAAAGGATGAACAGGACAATCATGGAGTGTGCAAGGAGTATGAGATTGCATGTTGGTTTTCCCTTACAGTTCTAGGCAGATGTTGTAGATATTGTTGTTTACTTAATAAACATAGGACCTTCAAGCTCTTTGGATGGTAGAATTCCAAAGGAGGCGTGGATAGGTAAAAATGTAAACTATATTTTTTTAAGACTTTCAGTTGTGAAACATTTGTCCACATTAATAAAAAAAAAATAGAACAAAGCTTGGGGCAAAATCCAAGAAGTGTACATTTATTGGATACGGTGTTAATGATTTTGGTTATCGCTTATGGGATTATGAAAATCACAAAATCATTAAGAGTAGAGATGTCATATTCAATGAGAAGGTTATGTACAAATATCAGTTGCAGGGAAAGATACAAGAAAAAGAAAAACCAGAATACATAATGCTTGATGAGATCGCTAAAAAATAAATTCCAAAGGTACCAAAAAATAAAAATGTACAACAACAGGAGCAACATGTACCTCAAACTCTTTCAAGTGTTGTTAGAAGATATACCAGGTTAAGTAGACCCCCATAACGATACTCTCCTTCATTGTATTATTTATTGTTGACTGATTCTGGTGAACCAGAATGTTATGAAGAGGCAATGCAAGTAGACACTAAAAAGAAGTGGGATCAATGCATGAAATAGGAAATGGATTCCTTGGTAAATAACCAGAATTGGGATTTGGTTCAGTTTCCTATAAGAAAAAGAGCATTGCATAATAAATGGGTTTACAAGTTGAAGGAAGAAGATGGAGGCAAAAAGCGGTACAAGGCTAGACTTATTGTACAGGGGTTTGCACAAAAGAAAGGTATAGATTTTGATGAAATATTTTCTCATGTTGTTAAGATGACTTCAATTAGGACTATTTTAAGTCTTATGGTAGTAGAAGCTTTGCATCTTGAACAGTTAGATGTAAAAACAACTTTTCTCCATGGGGATTTGGAGGAAGAGATTTATATGTAGCAACCACAGGGGTATGAGGTCAAAGGGAAAGAAAATTTGGTATGCAGGTTGAAGAAGAGCTTGTATGGCCTAAAGCAAGCTCCAAGGCGATGGTATTTGAAGTTTGACAGGTTTATGACAGAACAAGGTTATAGTAGATGTCATTATGATCATTGTGTTTATTTTAAAAAACTAGAAAATGGAAGCTATATTATCTTGATGTTGTATGTAGATGACATGCTTATTGTCAGGTCTAATATGCAGGACATAAATGTGCTCAAGAAGAAATTAGCTATTTTTTTGCGATGAAGGATTTAGGTGTTGCAAAGAAAATCCTTGGTATGAGAATAACAAGAGATAGGAAAAATCATAAATTGACGTTGTCTTGGGGTGAGTACATAGAGAAGGTGTTGGAGAGGTTTAGAATGTAGAAAGCAAAACCAATTAGTACACCTTTGGCCAACCATTTCAAATTAACCAAAGAAATGTGTCCCAAGACACAAGAGGAGATAGAATACATGTCCAGTGTCCCTTATTCATCAACAGTTGGCAACTTGATGTATGTGATGGTTTGCACAAGACCAGATATTGCACATGCAGTGGGAGTTGTGAGTAGATATATGAACAATCCAGGTAAAGAACATTGGGAGGCAGTAAAGTGGATTCTCAGGTATTTGAAAGGTACTGCTACTCATGCATTATTTTTTAGAGGTTTAGACATTGTTCTACAAAGACATGTTTATTCAGATATGGCAGGTGATAAAGATAACAGGAGGAGCACCACAGGGTATGTTTTTATTGTAGGTGGAATAACAGTAAGTTGGATTTCGAAACTACAAAAGGTTGTTGCACTTTCAACAATAGAGGCATATTATGTTGTTGTTACAGAGGCTTGTAAAGAAATATTTTGGTTACATACATTTATGGAGGAATTGGGAAAGAAGCAGGAGAATAACAGGTTGTACTGTGACAGTGAGATTGCCATTCATCTTACAAAGAACTTAGCCTTCCATTCGAAGACTAAGCATACACAACTAGGGTACCATTTCATATGATCTGTCTTGGAAGATGGACATTTGAAATTGGAAAATATACACACTAGCCAAAATCCTGCAGACATGTTAATAAAGGGAGTAACCAGGGAGAAACTGAGTTCTTGCTTAGTTTCAGTTGGTCTTCAAGCATGAAGGTGACGATGAGAAATTTTCCATGTCCAAGAAGGATCATAGTCCAGCAGATACAATAGCAGTGGAGTTGTTGAGATCAGTCTCCAAGTGGGAGATTGTTGGTTGTGGAGCCTGATTATCTTCTTGATTAAGAGGTCTTTGTTTTCAGTTGTGTTTATACCCCATGAAGACTTTACACCCCGAAATATTGTACGCCCTGTTATCACATGAACTTGTCAGAGTCCTGTGGGTTTGTGGTTTCTACCTAAGTCTGTAATTATGCCCTGTCTCTCTCATTTTCGCAGACCAAGTCTTAAATTTTTCCCCCTTCGGCTTGTAAAATCATTTTTGTTTGCTCCCCTTTGTGTTTAAAGTTTCCCAGTCTCCCTGTTTTCCCAGCCCACAACCAATCGTCCAAATCCTCGATCATGTAGGCCTTGGCCATGAAAATAAAGCACAGCTTTCCTAACAGTCCATTTCGGGCTTGAAGCACAAGCGAAAGGCAGTTTTGAATTTTCAGCGGTGGAGATCCATCAGGCGAATCGATCGACGACGTGCATTCTTTCGGAAGGTCAAAATTGCGCGAAGTATAGCGCCAGAACAAAAGCCTGAAGATCAAAGGTCAAGCAAAGATTGAATCTGGGTCATGGATCTTATTTGGAGAGATCGACGGTGGAAGATTATCGCGAGAATCAGGAGTTCAAAATGTTGTTAAAGTTGTTCGTCAAAGGTTTGAACTCTCGAAACCCGAAATCAACAGGAGTCGTCTGATTCAGAGGGACGCATGGCACCAGATCTAAGGATTCATAGTTTCGCGAATCAGAGGTTTTAACATTGAGCGATTGGCGACTAGGGTTTTCGAGGAAGCAATCGTGGCCATCGAATTCAAAGCAAGTCCGATCGTTGATCTGAATAAGGCTATTTCGCAAGTTCGGGCATTGAAATATTTAAAAATCAAGTGGAGTGAAGACTCCCGAAAGACGAAATCCTAAAATGCCTTTGGATATAAGCGTCGAGTTATGACCCGAGGTCGCATGCAGGATGGAGAAATGAAAAGGAGTTGTGCCAAAGGCCGAAAGCGCCCATATTGGTCACAGAAAAATATCAGCATGGCCTCGAGACTCGAGATTGACTCTCAGAAGTCGTGGGCACCATCTTAGCATTCATGGGTGTCAGGCCTCATCCTAATCCCGATGAAGGTAGTTATTGAAGATGGGGGTGACAGTTGAGACCTCGTCTCACCCCATAAATGGAAAACATGCAGAGAACGGCCGTAAAGGCAGACTGTCAATCTGAAGCTTCCATTATGGACATATTTTCCTGTAAAGCACATAATTGCGCCTGGCTCGCATCTGACAGGAAGAGGCCTGCACAATCTGAAAGAGCAGGCACCGACTGAAAATGTTAATGCAGTGTTCTGATCACACTCCTGGTGGTTACAACATTTATGAGTATATATAGGCAGTTTTAGTATTTTGTTAAGGTCGATGGTTGAGCAGTGCTCCCGTATTGTAAACTTTTGATGAAGCTTTTGGTTCTCTGGTTATGTATTTGGATCTGAGACTTCTTGTTTAATGAAAATCATCTTCTTTTTCATCATATTTGCCTTTGATACTGAAGTGTCCATGATTGAAGGATTCACATGGATTGTTTTGACTGTATTGTAATGTATGTTTGATTGCAGTGTTGTTATTTACGTTCTTTCAATTTCCTTAAGTTTTGAATCCAAGAGGATCTTGTATTTGAAGCTTTTCCTCCTTAGGCTGCTGGAAGACTTGATGTCTACGACAGACCTCTACACTCTCCTAACCAAAGTCTTCCCTTTATTCACCCTTACTCCAACTCACTGACTAAAGTTAACCAAGACCTCACCTACATGTGCATACTAATCGAATTTTTTGAGTTAAAACGATATCATATTGAGTCTGCGCCCATTTGACCTCTTTAAAACCAACCTGTGACATAAAACTTTGATGGGTACTGGGCTTACCCTCTCTACAATCAGAGGGTGACTTCTAGTGCTAACATTTTTAGCGTCGTTGTCAGGGAACGAATTGAAGACATTTCCCTGGGATAGAACGACAAAGAGCTTATGATTCTGAAGGTGCATCATATATCATAACCATTGAAGATTGTGTTTGCATCTTGCGACTCCACTGTTTCAGTTGTGGCCTCCAGAGCCAGACACATGAGGTCTACTCCATAGCTGCCTCTGACTACACCTGAAGTTGACCCGGAGAGGATTATTAAGAAGGGAAAGCTTTCTCGAGAAGGGTTTTAGCTGTTGTCCCAGATTGAAAATCTCTCTGGGAAGATCGACATTGCAGAGATCCAGTTTTAGATGGTGAACTAAAGCTGGACACATTGTTCTGACTGATTATCTTTCACCATGGCAACTCCACTATGCAGAATCTGTTGGTGACTCCTTTGAAGGGAGACAAATCAAAAGGCTATGGAGGATATCCTGGCCAAGAGATTTGCCCCCTTCAATTTCTCAGTCATAGTTGGTTATCCATGTTGTTCCTGAGTTTATACTTTAAGGCTCTAAAGTATACTGTCAAGGCATCTGAAAAGATAGAGGAAGTCGAGGACAAAAAAATCAGTGATTAAAGGTGAGGGCTATAATTGGTTCCTCAACTGTCTCTGTGGAAATTCCCAGTTTTCTTGAATGTTGATATCTCTCTCAATTACTGCCCATGAACGTTCTAACTCGACCCGGTTATTTGTTGTTTGTAAGATAGTGTTAAATAGATTTAGAGTGATGCCGGTTTGATCCGAAAGACCGGGTTCAATGTTAGGCTGCCTTGAAACCGGTACTGTCATGAAGAATAAAAGGTAAGGAAGATATAATTCAGTGTTTTCATTTTTTGGTTTCGTTATCTCTATTTTACAATGTAAAGAGAAAGATTTTAAAACACGAATTAATAGGATGACTAAATTAAAGGCCATTTCTTGTATCTGAGTTAAATTTAAAGGAACGGGAACATGCATGACATGAGGGAAAACATAAAGCTATTAACAAGGTGAGGCATCAATTTAAGATGAATCTCACATTGTAACAGAAGACTATGAAACAAGACAATATTAATGAAGCATATGATATTGAAATCTAAACATTTATAGGTCATGTATCTATTGATAACTGATACAGAGGAAAAACTGTAGATGATTTAAATGACAAGAATAATAATTTCCACAGTAGAGGTTGCACTAAATTGTAGCTGAGCATTCATCAATAAGATATATGAAAGAAATATGAAAAGACAGGGGAACACATAACTCAGACGTGACAAAATCTGGAATCTTCAATCTACATTTCTATTAATTCAGAGCTTCTTCAAAATTACTTTCGTCAAAAAAAGTGTCCTTTTAGAGAAAGAAAAAGCCCTTTCCTAGTCTCCTCCCCCTCCTATCTATACAAAATCATTGCTACTTGATGGTTAATGATTTCCTACTTTTAGGGGAAAAGATAGTTACAAAACTGCAACCTTAACCGTTGCATGATTTACTTTTTGTTGATCTATCATTTCAAAAGCATAAGCTTTCAAATGATACTTCACTGTTTAGCTGAAGTCTATCCCTCTTTTGAAGCTATACATTCAATACACTTCTCCAAAAAATGAACAAAAATTCTGGGTGGTGTCTGAAGATCTTTAGTTTCAAACAGATAAAACTTTCTTTGTATCTCTGGAAGCTGGTCTTCAAAAACTTTATCGGCAAACCTAATCACTTGCAATTTTAAATTGGGTTGTACCAGCCATCTATCTATTAGGTTGGCGTTGATTTCCTTCGACTTTGAAATCTTTGCCTGAATCTCCTGCAAGCCTTATTTGCAGTTCAACTGCTGTTTCACAATGTTTATCTGCCCCAGTGGCTCAGAGCAATCATTTCTTTCGATACCTAACACTTGCTTATCCAAAGAATCAAAGATTCCCTCACAGTTGTCTTTGATTTCTTTGACTATCTTCTTGTTTTCAACTATGCTCGTTTCCCATGCCTTGAGCATGATGTCTCCTCTTATCTATTCTGTGACAGAAAGCTTTAGATCTTTCGACATCTCCCTATTTCCCGAACATGCAACTGCTTTCTGGAAAGTATTCCTTGCAACTTTAGCCTCCTTTTCCAGTAAAATAATATTTTCTAGGGATTTGCTTACCTCTTGAAAGTAATTCTGAATGATCTTTATTTTGGAGATCAATTCCTGTTGTTCAACTTCTATCTTTGTATGTGCTTCCAGCGAGAGGGTCTGGAAAGCCTTTAAGTCTACAACTCGGCCTTCTGTCAAATTTAACTTAGCTTGTAGCTGCTTTACAAGCTCCTTTTGTTGAGTAACTTGCACCTGACTTGCCTGTATCCTCTAGTTCATTTCATCTAGGCTTGATTTGAGTGATTGAATTTCTTATCTTTCAATAGCTCTGGCCTACTCCAAGCTTTTATTCACCTATTCTCTAATGTTTTTCTCAACATTCTTTAACTGGTCTTGCAATTGAGCTATTGTGTGGTTACTCTTCTTTATCCTTGATCTCATGTTCTCCACAGTAAAAAGGTTTGTTGTTGCCATGGCTCCCATGGAGCCTACTACTTCTGTAGGGAAATCCTCCTCTTCCAAGTTCTGGCCATCTACCAAGGCTCTGTGCTTCTTCACCATACCCCCCTCTCTCATATACATCTCTTGTTTTAGGACAACCTTCCTCTTTTTGCTGAAAAAATAATCAGAAGAAGGGATCTCATCTCTGAAGATAGGGATGAGATCACTAACATATATGGCTCCCATCTGTGGGAACCCAGAGGCAGACTGTAAAAGGGTTAAGGAACCTATGGGGCTTCCTAGTTCTGTAGATCTTGTCTCTCCCATGACCTTAGGTATATTGACATCAACAACAGGTGATGAAGGAGAAGTGGACTTACTGGACTCGGGAGGTGTCATGGGCCTCCTCTCTGCTTCCATCTCTGGATTTTCTGTCTGTAAGGCCTCTTCATTTTGTGAAGACCCCTCAGTCTCCTAAGGAAATTCTTCAGGATTAACTTTATCTCATGCCCCTTGTCCGAAGCTCGGAGGAGTATCTTCTTGTTCCTGAGGAAGGGTAATTACTTCTCCTTACAGCACTTTGGGCAAATCGCTCCGTCTGTGCTTCTGGAAGGTCTGAAAACTAGCTTGCAAGTCGAACGACAGTATCTGTACCCTCTCTAAGACTTCCTCATAGGTCCTAGTCCCTTTGAACATGTCATCACAAGGGGACTTCTCATGTTCATAAGCCTTCATATTACAGTGGGTCATATGTTTTCCCACTAACTGGTAAGGGTCGTGCTTCCTGTGTTCGAGGTCCACCAATTTGACCTCCTCCAACACTGTCGCTTCAACTTTGGAATGACCCAAGTTGAGAAGTGAAAATTTTCCAATTTGAATGGGAAACACCGACCAAGACTTCTTTTGAGCCATCTTTAGTTCTATCCCAATTCCACCTATTACTATTTGATGAGCTACCTCCCTGCACACCAGTCTGTTAGGGAGGAATTTTGGGAGTGCATGTGGAGGGATTGAACATCTGAAAACTCTGATGTAGGAGAAATTCTCCTCTATAAACCAGTCAACAACTGCCTTGAGGGTTCCTATGACCAACTCTGAAATGCAGGGAGGTGTACAGTCGTACAGCATCTGATGTAGTGGTATTACCATGAAATTACAGATTTCATAGAATGAGTCCTTGGCATTTTCTTCCCAAAGTTTAGAATGATATTCATGAATGGGTTCCGAGTAAGTCGGATTCCAACTCCAATTCATTAAAGGGAAAGGAGTTGAGAAGCATATAGCATCCATGATGTACGCAGACATATAAAAGGCTATCGGTTGGCCATTGGATCTTGCAGTCTGATATTCCATGACCTCCTTTTCTATGTTATCGGATAAAATCTTATCCCAATTAAAACTGTAACCTTCTGCTGCCTCATGCAAAAGGGGTACCCATTCTGCAAGGAAATGGGTAGGACTTTTCTTTCCGAAAAGTCTACATAACATCATTGCCACATAGACCATATACTCATTTAAAGAAGCTGTGGCGTAAACACCATGGGTGTCAGCCCTGAATTTTGCTTCGTTTCTCCCTCAGTCTTTAATTATGCCAGGATACGTTTGGTCTGTGTAACACCCTGTTTCCCCCAAATTTGTAATTAATCCTAATACAAGAATTACCATGCTAAAAGCATGATGAAAATGTGAATGTATGATGTGAAGGGACCTTATGAAGAAGGTCGATAAATGTAAATAACATTATGAATTTATATT
>JASDQU010438613.1:90616-102837 GCA_032191745.1 Picea mariana
TGATTTGATGTTGAGAGTTCCCAGAGGAGGAGGAGAGCCGACCTTACTGTTTTGTGGATTTCTGGAGGAAACCACCACCATTGATCGGTTTTGGTGTTGAGAGACACACCCTAGCCCATCGGAGATACCATCCAGGTATTTCACTGTACTTTTCAGGAGTATCCATTGCAGAGTGCGCAACTCAGCTAGTGAGGGCACAAGTCAGTTTGAGGGTTTGGAGAGCTGCACGAGATCTGTATCCAGATTGCAGTTTCCTTCCAACCCATTTGAGATCCAGCCAGGGTGCTTCTATTGAGCCATCTATTGTCAGATTCTGATGGTGGAATCTTTCAGATCGACTCATTCAACAATTTAGGGCGCAACTCTTCTGGACAAACATTTGGTGTTGCATGCAGAGTTTCAGAACAGATCCGGACAAATCCTTCTGAGCCATTTCCTTATTTGGCGAGAAGATCGTTTTGAGCCATATAGCAGCATATTCCGTTGGTGGAATCCTTTGGGGCACATCCAGTGCTACAGGAGGTGCACAAACCCCCCAGGAGTCTAGATCCAGTGCCTTATAGACTAGATTCGAGATCCGACACTCACCCATTTCAGTCTAGAGGCTAGGGCGCAACTCTTCTGGACAAACATAAGCCCTNCACCCATTTCAGTCTAGAGGCTAGGGCGCTTCTTTTGGAGCAGTTTCCAGCGTATTCCGACGGTCTGAACTTCCGGACGAGTTTTCCAGCTGGTAGCGGTTACCGTACTTCGCCAGAATCGCATATTTTCGCCGATCTATCCGTGCATGCATCATATATGCTATCATCTTTTGATCACAGGTACTTTTATGTTATTTTATTGTATTCCAGTACTGATCCATGAGATCTGGCTGACGTTTATATTCTATATTTCGAGTAGGCTATTGTATTTCCATGCTCGAACCGTATTATACATGATATTGGGCAGTTGATGTTATTTACTTCTGCATGCATCCTTTATATGATGTTTAAACCATAAATATGCAACATGCACATGTAATAACCAACATACACATGCAATAACCAACATGCACATGAAATAACCCACATGCGACATGCAATAACCATCAAGATCTCAAACATACAACTAAAACGCATCCAGAAACCCCCAGTATATCAGATCTGCAAGACAGTATAATAGATCAGTAGAAAATATCTTGATCAACGAGATTAGGGATATTACAGCATAAGACAAGCGCAAGAAAGGTTGGTGTTAACAAAATAAAGGGTGGAGGATGACAATATGAGTAATTAAGATGTGAAATGGAAGATGTAAGATTAGTTAATGCCAAATTTGACTATAATGGGTGTGTTCAAAGGTAAGAGGCCACATATGAGGTTTGGTGGAATTAAGTGCAGTTAGATCAAGCTTGAAGGGAACTAGATGATTGATAAAATTGGTAATAATAGAGTGTTAGAGGTAGTGTTTGAGGTGACCAGTGGGTTGTGGCCCAAAGTTACACTAGATTTATGCAAGGAGATTGCACAATTTTAGGTGGGTGTGCTTAAGGGGCATGTTGTATACCTAGGAGAAAGATACATGTGCAATACCCCAAGGTCTACAATCAAAGTCATGCGGTGAAAGCACTTACAATGGAATTTAATCTATAAATGCATTAATTCAAATACACATTCCACACACATTCTATTGTCAAATTAAAATTTTTAACAAAGGATTACAACTACAATCTTTGCAAACTTGATCAACAACATTTAATATCATAATTAACTTCAATTTAACTTTGTTATATTTGATTCATGGAAGTTACTCAAACTCTTGACCATGTTACATTCACAGAACCACCGCGATCTCTGGATTTTACACAAACCCCAACTACACAAGGATATCATTTGAGAGCCAAAGGTAAATTGTTCATTCAAAAGCTTCATATTTATGCTTGTGATGCTTTCCTTTTGGTCTTTTGGCTACCCTAGCTATACAAATTCCAATGGAATCAATTATTTGTCTTCCCTCAAGAAATCTAAATTGTTCCTTAGAAATTCCACAAGACAAACATGATTTTATTCTAGAAGCAATAATTTTGGTTATGATCTTATACACCAGGTTACATAAAGAAATTGGTCTATACCCCCCAAAGGACTCAGGTTTATCACTCTTAGGTATAAAAGCAAGGAAGGTGGCATTAAAAGCTCAATTAAACTTACCTTTCCTCCTGGTCTCTTCCACCATCTCCAAAATATCTTTTCCCATTAGATAAAAAAAAACCAGAAAAAATTCTATAGTCCAACCATCCGGCCCAGGGAATTTTGAAGCACTAAAGCCTTTTAGTGTTGATAGTATTTCTGCTAAAGTTACCGATTCAACTAGTCTGTGCCCTTCTTCCTCTGATGACATTCTAGGATAATTCCTTAATACTTCTAACTAATCAGAAATAGAAAGGTTCTTATGTGCCTTGAATATATTTTGGAAAAATCTAACTGCTTCCTTTTGTAGACCTTGATTACAAGTGATCACAGTTCCATCTTCCTTGGTAATATCCCAGATAGTATTGATCTGCTTTATAGAGTTTTCATAGGCATGAAAGAACTTAGTATTCCTATCTCCTAAAGCCAACCAGTTTAACCTACTCTTTTACCTCCATGTTTCCTCCTCTTGTCTCAGTAGGACCATTTTCCTTTTTTCTTTTTCTAGTACCAACACTTTGTGTTCCTCCTTCTCAAAACCCCCTAGAAAATTAGTGTACATTGTATCCAATTCCATTTCAATATTTACGAGTTCTTCCTTTGCTTCCAGTTTTTTCTTTCTTTCCCAGTTTATCACCATAGACTTAAGTAACTTTAGCTTTTTAACCAATGAATCCATAGGATTTAAAATCTCATTTCCAATAGTCCATTCCAGTTTTCTCTCACTAAATTTACAAACTCTGGTTCCTCAAGCCAAACATAGTTAAATTTAAAAGGGTAGCAAACCTTTCCTATTTCTTGTTCCAAATGGAGGATCACATGCATATGATCGGAAATCTTTAAATTACATACCCAAGTTTTGTATCTGACCCCTGACAACGCTAGATCCTCTGAAATATGTGACCCCTGACCCCAAGTTTTATATTTACATTATTTAGTTCTTATTTTCGAGGTTCATGCTAATACGTGGATTAACATAAGTTGCTTGACATCATAAATAAAAATATATATTGTTATGCATGGTTGTGGTTTTCCACAGGCAACATGTGTTTGGGGTCATCCCTGCTAATTGCTTGATGCAATACACCTGGCCCAAACACAACTTTTAAGGTTCTTGGGTTTTTCAATAGTTTTTTTAATAACACCACATCTTAGCGAGTGGTGACAAACTAAATCTCTCTTCAATCTTAAAATGCTCGACCTTGGGATCAATTGTCCGTTACATATAGGAACCACAACTCACTCCCTCGCTTGGGCCTCTACGCAACTCCTGAAGTCTAAATTCAGACAGAGAGCTAGAGTGATTAAAAAACCCACCAAATTTATCCCGAAATTTATATAATCAACATCACATCAGTCAGGCAACTCCGACTACCTTTGGAAACCATTGACTATAGATTTGGTGATATACACGATGAGATTATCATGGTTAGAATAATATAGTTGTCATCTTCGTTAACTGAAATGATGCAATGGAGTAAGGAAGGTTTGACAGTTTGGTGAGGAATGAGGTGTATATATATACGAGGTCGGGGAGTGGAGGGCGACGAAGGGGGACTACTGTTCAATCGTTGGGAAGGAAGGTGACACCAAACATTCAAGATGAATCGAAAGTCTTCTTGTATTACAATAAATTTTCCATACCGGCTTAATATGGAAAGAAAATTCAACGAGGAGTGAAATTACATGACCTGCTCCATATATTGTTACAGATTCTGTACACATCAACGCGACTTTCCTATACATATAGAGGTAAGTGTGTGTGGTTGTGTGTGTGTGGTTATATTGCTTATGTATTTCTTATCTTTATTAAACAAAGATGAAAATTATAATGGAATAGTAACTATTCTAAATTGGAAGTATCCCTCTCTTTACAAGTTGCAGTTTGAGTGTAATGTGGCCATGGAATAACATATACTTTCCCTTATCCTTGGCATTTAGATGCTCATAACAAGACAAG
Organism: Picea mariana; assembly: GCA_032191745.1. NCBI lineage: Eukaryota > Viridiplantae > Streptophyta > Pinopsida > Pinales > Pinaceae > Picea > Picea mariana. Next base: position 94,742 of record JASDQU010438613.1, read on the forward strand.
ATATGCAGACGGGGTCAGATATGTGGTCAGATATGTGACTCAAATATGTCAAGGCCATAGAGGAATAAGATCTAATAAGGATGGAGGGCATGAGGTGGCTAAGGTAGCACAATTAGCATTACAACCTGATTTGAGGCTATTATACAAGGTTATTTCCTGCACTAATTCCATAAGTTAACGGGTTTAATTTTTACAACCAGCCTACCATTGAGGGTAAAAACGGGGTCCTTCTCTTATGCTCTTACGCTTATGAAGAGCAGGGTAAGTGAAATAGGTGTATTAACTTACCCGAGTATGCACTCTCGGGTCCTTACACCCGAGTATACCTTAGGGTTGTTCTTACTGACATAATCCAGTTTTGTATAAACATGATCAAGAACAAGAAGCAAGTAAATTAGTAAATAAGTACCAGATGGATGGGTATACGTCGTTTCTTCAAATAAGTATAATTGGAAGTAGTAGTTGGGAAACGATGGGCAAGCTTGAATAAAAATAATAACGAAGGTAGAAGTAAGAATAATAACAATAACAATGCAAATGAGAACGTGTTAACATTGTCGAAGACGTCGATGCAGATGAAGCGTGATGAGTGGAGTGAGGGTTGTCGGTGCAGATGAAGCGTGACGAGTGGAGTCGGTGACGATGTTGTTGGACACATACGAGTGGAAAACGACTGGGAAGTCGTCACTTGCCATGTCTCCACGCGGGCCAATGGCACCAAGTCCGTCAAGGCACACCTACTCTCCTTCTCTTGTTCATGGTTTAAGGAAGCACTCTTCCTGCGACTCATTTTGCTCTCGGTCTATTTTTGAATCCACAGTCGTCCTCATATTTGAAATCATGGATTGACCAGTTAAAGACTATTATTTCCTAGATACTTTCTTACAACAGAAAATTATCAAATTTTGATCTCTCCAGGACCATATACACCAACACAATCTCGATATATATGTTTGAAGAAGGTGTGATTGCGCTATTTGAAGATAGTGAAATGGTGTTATAAAGGGGTGAGATAGTGAAAGCCCAACTGTCATCGAGCATGTGAGCCCGTGAGCTGGCGAAACAATGAAAGCCCAATTGTCCCTGGTCCGCTTAGATGTCTCGAGCATGACTTGAATATGAACTATATTTATATAGGGAAACATTTAATGTTTCAAATTAATGCTAAGTTGAAACTTAGCATTAATTCACCTTACAATATATACTATAAATATATGCCATGCTTCCTAAGTGTTTTTCCTAAGCCTCATTGCTTGCCTCGATATGAGGCCAAATAAGGCGTCAAAAATCTTAATTGGTTAAAAAATTTGTTGGAAATATTTGATACATTGATAAAAAGTGGAAAATGAAGGAGGTATAATTGCCAGGAGGTCAACGATAGCCAGTCTCCCATAAGGTCATTATCGATGATTGTTCTCGCAAGTAAGGTGTAACGAAGGGAGAAACCCTAGCTAATCTTGCTAATATGGGGGTGTAAGCCTAATCTAACTCCCCTCCTTCTCGGTAATATGGGTAATCCTCCCTCCCTAATCTAGCTAATATGGGATCAGAGGTGTAATGCCTTGCTAATCAATCTGTTAAGAAACCTAATATGGGAGATCAAAAGTGTAATGGCCTTGCTAATAAGGCGAGGCGAGGAACATGTAGGGTATGTTACAGGAACATGTGAGGGGTACTACACAATATGTAGGATCCCAACTTTACTTCTTTTCAATCCTGGATTGTCGTAACCAAGAAGGGTCCCAACCAATGCATCTATAACTTACCAAGGGTGTTTGAGGTACTTGCTATTGTAAATAAGTACCAAGTAATCTATCTTGAAGCTCTTGTATTTTATATGATATACTATAAATATATGCCATGCTTCCTAAGTGTTTTTCCTAAGCCTCATTGCTTGCCTCGATATGAGGCCAAATAAGGTGTCAAAAATCTTAATTGGTTAAAAAAATTGTTGGAAATATTTGATACATTGATAAAAAGTGGAAAATGAAATGACCTTTCAAACTTTGGCTTAAAACGTATTAAACTGTGTGCAGGAGTATTTAAAAACGACGAACCGATTACTATATCCCTAACCTAAAAGCAGGGACTAATAAATGATGATATTTAAGCTTGAAGATCATGTTTTATATATCTTTAAACTTTACTCGTGGGTGACGTGACATTTATGTTTTAGTCACACAAAATTCAACAATTTTTTTTCATAGTTATTGATGATTGATGTTTAATATTAAAAGGATTTATTGAGTAAGCACATAATTCAAACTTGAAGTTTACGCAATTGAAGGAAAAGGTTGAAAGCTTACAAACATGGAAATGAGTAAGCACAGAATTCAAACTTGAAGTTTACGCAATTGAAGGAAAAGGTTAAAAGCTTACAAACATGGAAAATGAAATATTTTTGACGAAAATAAATAACGATTATTTTTTTTCATTATAAAACATTTTAATTTAAAATGTTAAATTGTGTGCAGGCATCTTTTGGGTGAAGACCTTGATTCACTAAGTGTGAAGGAGTGGTAATAACTAGAACAAAAACTGGAAGAAGGATTAAAACATGTGACATCAAAAAAAAGTAATTAACATCATTATTGTGTGAGATTTCTAGATCATATTTAATATTTAAATGATGATATTTGATATTATTGTTAAACATCACATATTTAGTTATAATATTAATATTAAATAAAAAATTTAAATAATATAAGTTTTAATGTTTTTACCTAATGAATGAAAATATCTAAAACATTTTGGTATACAAGAATCTTAAAATATGTTAAATGTTTAAAATACAATTTGAGAATCTTGTTTTTTTTTTAATGAAAATATATTATATTTATGTAAAGTTAATTTTATTGTTATATATTTTGTTTTCTTACCAGAAACAATGTTTAATTATAGTTTTTAATGTGTTTAATATTTTATACATTAAAAAAATATTACTTATTAATATTTTGTGGTATAGTTAAGATATTTATTTTTTATTAATATAATTAATAATTTAGCATAGAAGTGCAATTTCTATTTTTAATTTTGCACAAATCTCACTTAACGATAGTGTGAAATAATATTTTATACATTAAAAAAAATTATTATCATTAATATTTTGTGGTACAGACTTAGTATTAAGATATTTATTTTTTATTAATATAATTAATAATTTAACATAAAAGTGTAATTTTTATCTTTAATTTTGCACAAATCTCACTCAGCAATCTTTAATTTTGCACAAATCACACTTAGTTTATAGTATATGTGCTTTATCTATATGCTCAAAGATCGTGTTTGTTAACAAAATATATCATAATACATAAATATGCATATTTTTTATATTTTCTTTTCATTGCTACAATTGTCAGAAAGACTTGTTTTAGGGTTTTAGCCATCAAACTTCCATACAACGTTGGATGGAATCACATTGTCAATGCAACTTATTTATGTGAGACTTGCCAACATAGAAATAAAGGTGACAATGTGCACAAACACTGAAAAGATTCTTTATTACATCAGGTGCATAACAATAATAAATTCATAGAAATATTGTTTACTGTGGCATTTGTCACAATACATACACCATTCAACAACGTAGCTTTGTATATCTGTTGTGGACTAGCTTTGTATACATGTTCTAAACTAGATAGAAAACTATGACTTTCCCTTGACAATATAATTGCCAGCTGTTATTGAAAACATGGAGATCGAATGGTTTTAATAGTGGTCATCTGTTCCTAAATGAGCTAAGCCAAATCAATATCAATATACTCTGGTATACTGCATTACCAATAAAATCAAATCAGTATCAATATACTATACTCCATTGTATTTCTAATATTAGTATCAATATACTCCAATACAATGCATGCTTTGACGTGCACAAAGCTTTTTGATGGGGACATCACTACCCGATAGCACTTGTTAGTCCCTGTCGAAGGTCAGGACTCTTACAATCGATTCATCGTTGACCATGTATTACTTAAACTTTGACTTAAAATATTTTTCCATTCTCTAATGTCGTACATAGTAAGAGGAAAATAATGATTTTTTTGCCATATATAAATTACTTTTATAGTGAACGTTATTGGATGATAGCGTTGGAGTCTTATTGTCGAGGTGATGTAATTTTTTCATTGTTAAAATATATAACCTAAAGTTCAAAGTTTATTGTTATTGGATTATAAATGTGTTTTAGGTATAAGTCATTGCTTTAAAGATTTTAAGCTAAAGTTCAAAGTCATTATTCCTTTTCCCGGGCTACCACATTATGTATTTTACATTGTTGTGGTTATCGTTAATGGATTTTAAATTGGTTTCAAGTCTACGTCACTACTTTAAATTTATTGATCCGTTGCTTTATATTTATTTATATTTACTAATTTATGTCAGTTATTTAAATTTCACTGACAAAACGCTCCTTCGGAAATGTTGAGCCACTGTTGTCTACCTGCCACTGCCTCACTGCTGCCTCTTGCTCGCGGTGAATTTTGGCAATATTGTCTACTATCTTTATCCAGTTCCACTGCCATCATCAACTATTCGGGTGCTTTTCCTCTATATTGTATGTTTCATATTCTCCTTACATATTTGGAATTGAATTCCAAGACCATCATATTGTTCAGATAAAGATTCATTCATCATTGGTTCGCTGGCAGTTCAAATTTGTTCCACCTTTAATCAACATTCATCATACAATTATCATCACTGGTTCATCAGTGGTTCGCTAGAAGTTCGCTAGGGGTTCAAATAGTGCACCTGCAATTTTGTTCCACCTTTAATCGTCAGTAAGACCGATAACTTTCATTCCTATTTACTGTGTGCAAGTAGGAAATTGAAATTTTTGGATTCGCTAATTTTCATTCATATCCATTGTTGCTAATTTTCATTCCTATTCACTGTTTGCAAGTAGGAAATTGATTTTCGATTCCTATTTACTATTTGGTAGTAGGAAATTGATTTGGTACTAGCAAAAGATCTCTACATTGACAAAAAAATTCATTCCAAGTTCGCAAACTAACAACGAATTCATTCCTCACACTTTGTATTTACTTTGTAAATTTCAAATACAGGTCCAAAGTTGTGACTGGGTGAATTGCATACCTTTTTTCTTCTGTCTTAGGGAATTTTTATGGCTTTCCACTGGACACCGACTGTCCTTATCCGCAGATGCAATGCACTGACCCTTCTACTGCCATAGTTACCTAATCTCTTAGCGCTAAGCATACCGCCAAGTTTCTTTGGGGTACCGCATTTGTAAATCTGTAACTCGAGTAACAAGAGTTAATTTATGTGGATACACATTCTTCGGATTGGCTCTGTCAATTGAGATGTAGGCGATTTCAAGCATGATTTCAGATATGATCTCATGTATGATGAGGATGTATATACCATATGAAAACTCAAGGATACGACTCCAGTCGTTTACATAATATCCAAGAGAGCAAGCATCATATTTTTTATTGTTTACTTGTGATAATCAATTATTTGGGTTTCAGTCTGATTCCTATGAATCTTGCATAACACATATTTACTATAGCGAGTAATACGATTTATTTGCGAGGCGGTTGTTGATAAATCATTGCAGGGGAACACTCTTTAGGACAACTGTTTCAACAGTGAGGCCCGACCGGAATCCAAATAGAACTCTCACATCCAATCCCTCTCCGGTGGTTGAACATCCTTTTTCTTGAGACGACTTCCTCATCTTGTCTAAGATGAAGTGCACGTAGGCGTTCGTTGTGCAGTTTGAGGACCAAATGGAAACTCACGGCCTCGTTAGGCTCCTCAATTAGTGATACTATAATGCTTGTAGATGGGAAGTGTTGTAGAAAGCGAATCAGTCAAATAAATCAAAGAAATCCAGGTTGGCTATTTGGCTGAATCCCATTAATGGGATCCTTAACCTTAAATGATGAATCAAAATAAGTACTACTATGTGTATTATATCGACTAGCTGTCGTCTAAGGGCTTATGCTGGACTTGGTGAGAGGTTGGTGTTGAAGGTTCAAGGTGAAGGGCAAGTGGATTCTGGTAAATGGTCGCTTCTAGTTTCTTGGGATCCAGATTCAGCTTGGCCTCCTCCTGATCCAACATGGCAGGCCCTCCTGTATGGGCAATTCATAATAATTGGTTCCAGTCCGAGATTCTGAACTGCTAGAAGGCCTCCACCAGACTCTTTTCTATGTTCTTGGAGATAAGGCCTGGAACGTCTTTTAGAAGGTGAAAGGTGAGGCCTACCTCTCTCAAGTGTCCATCGATGGCTTCGTTGATGTCAGGAATAATTGTCTGTGCGGTCCACAACAGCTCGAAACAGGGCTTCTCCACTTGGGGGATCGGATCGGCTCCCACGATGAGCACAACCGCACCGTCGCTAAAGAGATCTTGGACGACCATATTGTCTAAGTGAGTATCAGAGGGGCCACAGAATGTGACATCCGTGATTTCACTGCAGACCACCAGAACCCGAGCTCCCCGACTGTTCAGAGGGTGACCTGCAGGCTTCTGTAACACCCCTGTTTCCCCCAATTTGTAATTAATCATAGAATAGGAATTACCATGCTAATGCATGAGGAAAATGTAAATGTATTATTGTTTAAGTTGCCAATAACTGACTGTGGGGGTGAAGCCTTGAAAGTACTAGCCATGATATCACTAGAGGAAGAATGTGAAAACTATAAGAGAGGGTTCATATATCAAATAACCCCAAACCGCCCTTGATAAGGATGAAAAACCTCCTTCGAATCCCAAGGAAAGAAAATTAGTCAATGAAGAAAGGACCTGTGGTTGAATCACCAACCACCCCCATGAATGGAAACCTGGGCTGTCAGTTCGAAGTACCACAGGGACCTGCAGACCTGAGCTTCCTTCTAACAGAAGTAACAGGACAGGTCGGCAAAAACCTCCCAAGGTAAGAGGGACACACACATGGGAGAGGAGACGCCAGACACCCGACACCAGACGAGGAGGGCGGAAGCTCGCAAGGGAGAAGCGCGAAGCTCTCCAATGAATCACGAACAAAAGGCCACGAGCTTGATGCCAAAGAGCATTTGAGAAACCTCGCCAAGGCCACAACCGAGTGAGAAAGCTCCAAGTTGCAGAAAACAGGACCCGAACAGAAGCTGAAACAGAGATAGAACCCTCAAGAACCGTGAGAATTCCCTAGTGATATCATGGCTTGGCACGGGGGTGGCCAGACTGCTAAAAATGAACGCCTCTGTGCCTATGGTCGGGTGGAAGGACGAACACCCACAGTCAGTTGGTTGGTGACAACCTGTAATAGATAAGTGATTTCTTACTCTATGTAATTTAGCAGTAACTGGGCATGAATTTGGTTATACTGGGTATGTTTCGGGAACTGTGCTTGATTTCTGAATGGATATACTATGTCCCTTTCCTTACTGCTTGGTTGTATATTTAGGCCGGTAAGAAATTTTATGGATAGGACATGATTGGTACTCGTAAATGCTTGTGTCTTGTGGTTGCTTGAGTTAGAGCCACTAACTGTGAGATCGTCGACCTTAGGCATAGTCTCATGTACATATGCTAGCCTTCCTAGTTGTCTAGAGTCCCTTGGAGAACGAATTATGTTAAGCTCAAGAGAGTTAGTGTAGTTATGCATTGGCTCCCTGCGAGGCAAGTAGAGGCCGAGACTCACCCAAGTCCTAGACTTGATGAATGTGCGCAAGGGGTGCGCGGAAGACTCTTCTAAGAGTCAAGCCCAGGAGAAAGAGCGCAAAGCTCTTAATTCCTTCATAGTTGAGAAAGATCAGGAGGGACAACACTTTTCGTAAAGTGTTGGTGAGACCCAATAGTCGACTTGCAGTAGAAGATCGAAAGCTGAGACCTTTGAAGCATCGAAATCTTCCGAAATCAGAAAGAAAGCGTGAGCTTAGGGAGGAGCTACATCTACCGTTAGGTCTTGCATGGATAGCCGATAGCCATCGGATCCAGGAGAAGCTGCACGAGGTTTAACCCTCGCATATGTAGAGGTGAGGACTCATCAAAGTCCCGAAAAGATCAGGACCGTCCATTTAAGAGGACACGTGGCAGAGGTCCGAACCCATCGGGGATTTGGATACCGGAAGATTGAAGGACTAGAATCG
>JASDQU010438613.1:106499-124599 GCA_032191745.1 Picea mariana
TATGTCCCTTAAAGAATGCTTATTAACAAGTTGAAGCTAATTCGAGCTTGAGGCCATCATAGATAGTGATGGATATGCAACAAGGAAGTTGCATGCCGAAGGAGTTCTCGGTGGAGGAACTGTGTAAGGACTTTTTTAGAAGAACAGAGTCACAACCCTAATAATTGTTGAAGGTTGGACAATGGGCTGCAAGGCCTGTCCATATATAAGAATCTTGGATTACATTTTGAAAGAATCATGTAATTAATAGAAGACTAACAACTGAATATTGACCATTCTGATAACCAAATGGAAGTGTGCAGGATGCACATGTTCATGATTCATTATGAGCAAAGAGTTGCTATTAAAGCATGTTGCAGTATCCCAAAAAGGGTTAGGGTGAGGCCTAACCAAGGCTGCTCAGAAAAGAGCAGTTGTGGAAACCGGTATAGTTGGTAAGAGGCAAGTAAATCCCCTGAGTATGATTAAATGAATAAACGAGTACGTTTAACTGATGAGGCTGGGTTGAAGCTGTGATTAAGAATAGGCAGTGAGACCTTAGAGATAACTCGACTGGGCTGAAAAGCCCCAGGCAATGTAGAAAGAATTTGAAGAAAGGGAGAGCCCTCATTTATTTCCTTGCTGTGCATTATGTTTTCTATGGGATGAGAAAGCTAGTACATTGATGAACGAAAATGTTTTGACACCATAGTAATGATGGTTGTAATACTGTGAAAACAATTGAGAACTGTTGTGTTGCACTTATGGAAACATTTAAGGATGTTTATGAATTCGAATGTTATGATACATGCATTAGGTTTAATATTATGACTAATGCAATTGTGTCTATAATGAGGCATGCTGTGTATAGAAATAAATTGGAGCTATTGAGGAAGACAATTGCCAATGATGGGCAACCTCAAACAAAGAATGACCAGGAGAAGGCTGTGAGTGAAAGGTTGTTGACGGGGTTGTAAAAGCCCCAATAAAGCACTGGTGATGGGGTAAAAATAAGAAAGAGGGTGCTAGAAGCCAAGAACCGGTATAAAGATATTCATGCCTGTGTGGCACAAGGTATGAAGGGATTTGGTAGGAACCCCTTCTGAAATATTTTATTGTCTTAGTGTTATGTATGAATTTTGAAAGGTAGTGGTATGCCTTGGATACCCAAGTAAGGTATGACTCAGGACGAAGAACCTGAATAATGGAGGTATGAACCTCTGGTAGTAAACACCGTTTATAACCATTGGAAGAATTCATGAATTGATATGTCATGAATGCATTGACAATCAAGGAATGCATAAAGGCATACATGTGAAAATTTTGAGTTTGTGTGTATTTGATTTGGGATCGTGATCGGCCTATAGCCAACAGCATGGTCCTACTGTAATAATGAAAGAAAACGAATAAACCATATGAAGAAAAGGTTGGTTAACTTCCAACACCCCATGGCCAAGAACCGATGATAAAGTGTGACAAACTTGAAAAACAATGCAAGAATGTATTGGGTATGAATGTGGTCATGGATATTGGCACAATTGTTAAAACCCTTTTTAAATGTTGAACTACATTTTGAAAAGTTTGGTATGTTGAAATGAAACTAACAATTGTTTGGTTGTGTAAAGAATGAATTGCAGGAAGCAAAGAGTCTTGGATATGGCAGTGTTGTAAGTCCATAAGGAAGACCGATTGCCTACTGAGCCAAACTGCAAGGGATGGAAGAAGGAGTCCTGGATATGGCGGCATTGTAAGCCCATAAGGAAGGCCAATTGCCTGCTGAGCCAAACCGTTATGGGAAGGAAATTCCCATAATTATGAATCTGGTTCCTGTGCGGAACAAATATGAAAAACAAGTCGCGAGTTTGAAAAATCCGTGGGTGACAGTTTTGCAATAAAATTCTGAAAGTTAAAATTTATAATGATGTCTCATGAATTTTATATACCTGTGGTATAGGTGGGAAGAAAAGACATGTCCAGAAAGGAACATATGAAGGCTGCCAAAGCTAAAGATGATGAAAAAGGGCTACCGCTGAGCCATGAGAACCCCGTGATAAGTCATGATCGTCTGAAATAAATTATGTTGAGGTAACACAAGTCGGAGGGATGCCTCGATAGAGCAAGTCTGAGGGACGCCTCGATTGTAAGACTCGATAGAGTCTCTAAGATTTTGCTGTGCGAGAAAACCTCGGCAGGGAAAGATGGATCTCCTAAGGGACTGTATAATAGTGAAGGGGATGCCTGAGCCTAGGCCTGGAGAATGAGTGACCGCAAGGCAGAGGAGACCTTAATAATTCTTGTAAACTATTGGGATCATGCACACAGTGGGTAGTTTCCCGTGTGGAAAAACCTTGGAAAGGAAGATAAATTCATGATAGCTCTTGTGAACTATTGAATTGGAATCATGCACCCAATGGGTATGTCAAGGGAAGCGATGAGCATGGATAACAAAAACTACCATGTGGATATAGATCCACAAACTGCACAGATAAGTACTGTGCTAGAATATGAAAATTTCCTTTTGAATTTTGAACAACAATAAGATGTTTTCATACAAAATTGTGATTAATGTGTTTGTTGTCCAAGAATTATTGAAGGCAGGTGACGAAGACTAAGATTTTGAAAGAGGACCTGACCGAGGATGAAGGTCAAGACTTCTGAAGTGGCCGAATGAGAAAGGCATCACAGGTGTTTGAGAAAGAACACCGAGGACGATGTTCCTTTAAGGGGGAGGGAATTATAACACCCCTGTTTCCCCCAATTTGTAATTAATCATAGAATAGGAATTACCATGCTAATGCATGAGGAAAATGTAAATGTATTATTGTTTGAGTTGCCAGTAAATGACTGTGGGGTTGAAGCCTTTAAAGTACTGGCCATGATATCACTAGAGGAATAATGTGAAAACTATAAGAGAGGGTTCCCTCCTTCGAATCCCAAGGAAAGAAAACCAGTCAATGAAGAAAGGACCGGTGGTTGAATCACCAACCACCCCCATGAATGGAAACCTGAGCTGTCAGTTCGAAGTACCACATGGACCTGTAGACTTGAGCTTCCTTCTGGCAGAAGGAACAAGATAGGTCGGCAAAAACCTCCCAAGGTAAGAGGGACACACACACGGGAGAGGAGACGCCAGACACTCGACACCAGACGAGGAGGGCGGAAGCTCACAAAAGAGAAGCGCGAGCTTGATGCCGAAGAGCATCTGAGAAACCTCGCCGAGGCCACAACCGAGTGAGAAAGCTCCGAGTTGCAGAAAACATGACTCGAACAGAAGCTGAAACAGAGAGAGAACCCTCGAGAACCATGAGAATTCCCTGTTGATATCATGGCTTGGCACGGGGGTGGCCAGAGTGCTAAGAATGAATGCCTCTGTGCCTATGGTCGGGTGGAAGGACGAACACCCACAGTTAGTTGGTTGGTGGCAACCTGTAATAGATAAGTGATTTCTTACTCTGTGTAATTTAGCGGTAACTGGGCATGAATTTGGTTATACTGGGTATGTTTCAAGAATTGTGCTTGGTTTTTGAATGGATATACTGTGTCCCTTTCCTTACTGCTTGGTTGTATATTTAGGCCAGTAAGAAATTTTATGGATAGGACATGATTGGTACTCGTAAATGCTTGTGTTCTGTGGTTGCTTGAGTTAGAGCCACTAACTGTGAGATCGTCGACCTTAGGCATAGTCTCATGTACATATGCTAGCCTTCCTATTTGTCTAGAGTCCCTTGGAGGACGAATTCTGTTAAGCTCAGGAGAGGTAGTGTAGTTATGCACCGGCTCCCTGCGAGGCAAGTAGAGGCCGAGACTCACCCAAGTCCTAGACTTGACAAATGTGCGCAAGGGGTGTGCGGAAGACTCTTCTAAGAGTCAAGCCCAGGAGAAAGAGTGCAAAGCTCTTAATTCCTTCATAGCTGAGAAAGCTCAAGAGGGACAACACTTTTCGTAAAGTGCTGGCGAGACCCAATAGCCGACTTGCAGTAGAAGATCGAAAGCTGAGACCTTTGAAGCATCGAAATCTTCCAAAATTGGGAAGAAAGCGTCAGCTCAGGGAGGAGCTACAGCTACTTTCAGATCTCGCGTGGATAGTCGATAGCCATTGGATTTAGGAGAAGCTACATGAGGTTTAACCCTCGCATATGCAAAGGTGGGGACTCATCAAAGTCCCGAAAAGATCAGGACCTTCCATTTAAGAGGACATGTGGCAGAGGTCCAAACCCATCGGGGCTTTGGATACCGAAAGATTGAAGGACTAGAATCGTGGAGTCGTTGCATCATGAATTCCCGGTTCGCGAAATCCCGATATAGGAGAGGAGCCACTGGATTTCGGTATTTCAGCTATTCGGAGTTCGGGACGTAGAGGAGCTTGTGGTCTTGGTATCGAGAGTTTCAAACTCCCAGTATGCAAAACAACAAAATCATCGAGACCGTCCATTTCAGAGGACACGTGGCAGAGATTCGAACCCATTGGGGTTCGGATACCGGGAGGTTGAAGGACCAAGAGTTTGGTCGCGGTGGATTCACGAAATTGCAAATCCCGAAGTCCCGAAAGGTGCATGCGGTTGAGGTTTCGGGGAAATCCCCAAAAGGAGATTTCAGTAATTCGATTACTGGAAAAACGAGAGGTAAGAATTCTGAACTCTTGACTCATAAAACCCCGAAAGGCTCTGAGCCGTTGGATCGGGAGAGGCTTTGAGCCGTTGACCTCGCTCAGGAGAAGGAGGACCAAAATTTCAGGATTCGACACTTCGGTACTTCGGATACCGGGAGTACGAGAGGACAAGGAATTGGAGCAACAGGATTCGTGAAGTCCCGAAACACGAAATCCCGAAAGCATTTTATGGAGTAGTGCCGAGTCACGGAACAACAACAAGTTTCGGCATACTGAGGTTTGGGATTTCACAAATTCCGAGGACAAGGAACCAGGGTGCTTTGTATTGAAACTCCCGAAGTCACGAAACGTGACATATTGTTGGAGTGGGTGTGTGAAATCGTGGCTAAGTGTTGTTTGTAACGGAATCGCGAAATCATGAATTCTGAAGCCCCGAAAGGCTGTGGGCCGTCGATCCAGTTGGATCGTAGTCGTTGGTTCAAGAGGGACATGGACCGTTGATCTCTTAGTAGAGATATTTCGGTATTTCGGCTACCGGGGTTATAAAGAGTAAGATTCGGGACTCTTGATCCATGAAATCCTGAAAAGATCCAAACTGTCGGATCAGGGGAGGCTTATAGCCGTTGATCTCTCTTTGGAAGGGAACTTCAGAGATTTTAGAGTTTCGGGGATTTGAAAGGGATAGGAAGAGACATTGCATCGCGATTCCCCGAATCGCGAAAAGCTGGTAAGTGCCTTGTCAATTAAGCACGTGGTCACGGAATAGGGTCACATGGACAAGACCCAAGCGAGGAGCTTGTCACTCGCCAACCCTTTCGGGGTTCGGCATTTCTGGGTTTGAAGAGTCAAAAGACTTGACTCTTTTGCATCGTTGAGTCGTGAAAAGCGAAAGGTGCCTCCTTGCTTGGCTTGTGGTCATAACCAATGATCACATGGAGGTGGATAAGGGAAGAGCTAGCCTGCACTAGGCCCCCATAGGAATTCGGGGATTCTATCCCTTGAGGAAGAGAGAAAAATTTATTATGTCGTAGTGGGTATGTGACAGCTTCTAATCTATCATATTGACCTCCTTATAGTTTTTGGGCATCATCCGCATAAATGGAAAGATACAGGGTACATGACCTTGATATAGAGGGTAAGGAAGGGTCAGTATGAACTGCAGAGCTGCTCACTGGAAATAGATTCGGAAAGATGGCTCTAGATTGGGACCTGGGTTCACACACTCTGCACTAGCTTGAAGGGCTGCACTAGATTTTCCATGCCTAACCAAGACACAAAGCTCTTGCTAACTCTGCTACCCTTTCCTTGCCTCCGACTGCGTATAGATTTACTGATGTAGAATCTGGAGAGAATGTACACTGTAGTTTGATGCCATCCTGATTGCAACCCACATGGTTAACCACATGTCGGGGGTTTGCAGCATGGTCGATAGGTGTCTGAACCGATTTAAGTGTAATTTGCATTAAATTAATTTAATCGAAGTTAATTTGCATGTAATTAATTTGTATCCATTTACGTTAATGTTGGACAGGTGGAACATATTTGGGTATAATTTGTATCTAATTAAATTGAATTTGTATCTAATTTTCAAATTATCATAGTGGCAACTCTGCATGTATCACTGGTGTCAGCAAGGAAGGTGATGGGTGTTGTAACAAATGTCTTCGCCTCCCCATGGTGCTACCTCTAAAGACATTCCCCTTGTGGTAGTTGCATCTCTGTCTATGCTATGTTTCTTTAGGCTTCCAGGTTGGATTCACAATGGCATAATTTAAAGTTCATGAAATCTTACCCACTTATGCTAACAAAATGGGTCCCTGGCCTTTTGTTTTAATTATTGTCACTGTTTACTTGTATAGCCCCTGCAGGTTCCTGGGAGTCGAACTTGAGCTCGACAATCAAACCTTGAACGTTGTACTTGTAAATGCAAGTCCATATCAAAGGGCTAAACCGGGGAGGCACCTAGGGTCCGGCTAAGATGGCAACCTCTGTTAACTTTTTCCCATGAAGAACTAGGTGCCCCTAAATCTCGATCTGTGTAGTTCGTTTTTGATTCTGTGTTGGCAAAGCTCAGGGCTCAATGGTAAATACAATTTTTCGATCATTTCAAGTTCACCCACTTACGATTTCACTATAACAGTCTGGGTGACCGAGGGCTCTCTCCAAATCACCTCCCATTCCGAGGTATGGTGTCGAATGATAATATCCCAATAGTTTTCTTCTGCATACTCTGAAAAAACGCAGGTCCTATTGCTCATTGAGCAACTTAACCAACCTATCTTGGATGTGCATCAAACTGTCCAAGATTTGACACAATGCGGACTATCTTATGTGTTCTTTTCCCTTTTTCACAGGTGAGGTTGAAGGAGTTGTATGTTGGGTCCCATTCTTGCTGTAGTCAATCACTTGTGTCAAGGGGATGAGGCCGATTGCAAGTCCTGAGCGAATTTGGTAGAGTAGTTATCCTTGAAACCTGGCACCCAAGCTGAAGGAAGTCTGTTCTATTTGGTGCAGCCTATTGTGGGATGAGGCTGATTGCAAGTCCTGAGCGAATTTGGTAGAGTAGTTATCCTTCAAACCTGGCACCCAAGCTGAAGGAAGTCTGTTCTATTTGGTGCAACCTATTGTGGCATTTTTTTTAACAACTTCTGTGCAAGTTGGGTAGTGTCCTCCCCGTCTCCTCTCGATTCCATGGAATTGTTTCATTTCTTACACACGCGGAGGCTCTGATATGGTAGAAATGGAGTTGCTTGGGAAGAGGAAAATTGGGTACCTGTCCTCTTTGAAAGGCAACAACAGGTTTTGGTAGGATTGTATTATGTGAATTGTTCCCCTTTGTGTGTGCCTGATGCAATTTCCCTCGTGAGCATGAGCTCTTGACGACTCAAAATCCATCTAAGTTGGCTTGCTATCTATGAAATCCACCTCACTATCTGTTTCTGGCACTGTATTATGCACTATCTCCCATTCAGTTAACCTAGCCAAGTAAGTGTCAGTGAGAAAATTTTGTTTTGCTATAGAAAGGAGACTAACCTGTTGATTTTTCATTTTTCCACTAAAAGGAAAATAGAGGGTCTAGAATTGTACATCCCAGAATGTTCAATTTCTCCACAATTCGACAGATTGGATCAGTAACACTCATTTACTCGTTGCAGTTTTGGTTTGTATCTGTCTTCCAGGTGTGCGTTACAAGTTCAAAACCTTTTTTTTCATGTTTGGCAAAGTAGCCCCTCAAACCTGGTGCCTAAGCCGAAGGAAGTCTGCTCTATGTTTTGCACCCCCTTGGAGCCTGTTTCTTAATGCACTTCCAACCAAATAAAAAGAATGTGCTCTCTCTGCAGGCTGGGTAGTTTTCTCCTTATCACCTCTCTATTCCCATTGAGTCATTTTATGTTTTACACAAATAGAGGTTCATGATACAACAGATGAATAGATTCTTTTGGGAAGAGGAAAATTGGGTACTTGTCATCTATAGAAGCTAATGGAAGAATTTTACTGGATTACACTATGTGATCTGGCCTGGTTTGGTGGGTTTTCCTTGGTCACTAGGGAGATAGAAGGTTTCCATTTGTGTGTCCCTGAAGCAAATTTGCCTTGTTGAGCTTGAACTCTGGCTCTCTCTGAATCAATCTAAGGCATCACTTTTTGTGGATGAGCTTGACCTTGGTGTCTGTTGCTATATGAGTTTGTGTTGGCATCGCATGATGCACAGTCTCTTATATGGTCAATCTAGCTAAATTTCGAGCAGAAATTTTGTTGTGTCAGATAAGAGAGTTCGACATAATGGATTTTATTTCTTCTGATAATATAGGGTTTTGTTATGGTCCATCCTAGTATCCTTAATTGGTCTATGATTTGCTAGATTAGATCAGTAACACTCCTGCAAGTTTTCAGTTTGTATCTGTTTGAACTCTTTCCGGTTGTGAATTACGAGTTCAAAATATTTTGTTGTGGCAATCTTATGCCGATATTCCCAATAGGCTTAGCTATGCAGGGAAATATAGACAATAATAGAAAACTGAGCACTTCAAGCATGAAAAACAACACCCTCAATCACAGAGATAAAATCTGTTAGAACATAGCGACTGAGATCTCCTACTAATGTTATCTTTATTAAATGAACTCTCAATATTTCTCTACCTCCTACAAAGAATACAATCCAACCCATAAAATGGATACATCTCCTCCTTTTATCCCCTGATCCGCTAAAACTACCTATCCTTAGAACACACAAATCATGCCTATTTTTATGCTACCACAAAGAATATTCAATAAAAGGTATGCTCCCTGTAACACATTTTGTAGCTCGCGAAGGTAAGACTCATTATTTCATTTTTTCTTTCACTTTGTTATGTCTGTTGGGTGTTGCCATGCCCAATGCCAGTAGACATTGATTTTAGTTTCATTTGTCCCTACTATCTGGCACGTCTGAGGGCTTCCAAGCCCGGTCTCTGATGTTAACCTCACCTTTGCATTTTTTGTCAGTGCCCCACAAGACTTATACTTTCATCGCATTCCAGCTGCCAAAAAGTGGTCATGAGTTTCCTATGTCTCACCCTTTCCGAAAGTTATCATTGATGCTATAGCAAATCTGTTATACTAGACCATCTAACCGGTTTCTAATCCTACTTGTGACTTTTCCAGAATCAAGAAGAATCTTGCTTGAATAAGTTGGGCGTTTCATGGATAAGTTTATCATAAACTTTCCTCTTTGGATGGCTTGCAACTCCTTTTTGTTATGTTAGGCATCTGTGGTTGGTTTGAGCAGCAAGAATACCTACACCAGGCCTCTAGATGTAARACTRTTTTYTGGKMTTTAAATAGGAAAACATRCAWGACAAAGATATGCCAAMAAATTGATGGTTGGGGGGAGAAGATATTTATTTGAGGAAAATTATTACACAATGATGCAGGGCTCTAGAAGGAATAGAACTCTGCAATGCTACTTTTGTTGCTTGCGTACTCACTTGAAAAACTAATATTCATGGGTTTGGTGGTCTTTACACAGGAGAAAGGAGGAGCATTAATTCTAAACTTTGGCATGCCTGCACAGGACCTCTTGTCTCATTGCCACCAATGGGTAGACTGGTGGTATATTTTCCACAAGGCCACAATGAACAAGTAAGTACTTTTTAGATTTGCTGCTGTCAACTAGTCTCAATAACTGTACCTTTGGTTGATCTGATGTTTATTTAGAAAAAGAGGAAAAAAATAGGCACACATTCTTTCTTCACAAACAGATAGATAGAGAGATAGATTTTATTATAATTGTCCACGAGAMCATGTGGCCATATGAGACAAAACAATTACATTATGTGCAACATTTTCAAAAAGATTAAAGAAAAACATTACAATAAACAAAGATAGGGTTGTAATGGGGGAACCGAATCATGGTCCCGGTCTAATCATTTGGCTCCAATCTCCTTTGTTCATGGCTGGCTCCCCCATTGACTCTTTTTTCAACAGCCTCCTTGTCCACATCATTTCTCAACCAACCATTTCAATATGCAAGTTTGATCTCTCCCTAATTTGTCACTATTGTACATAACATCTTTTTAAAAATGTTTCTTGGTTCTCCTTATTTTCACATATCTAGCATAACCTTTCATCTCATGCCTCCTTGAGTTGTTCCCATCTTCCCATTTCACATCTTAATCTGTGGGAGCTGGTTCTTAGTTGTACTATTGCCTGCTTTTCATGTCATGGGATGTTAAGTTTCAAGTAATTTTTCACTTTGATTTTCTCCTTTGCGTTGAAGTTGTCTATGTAGTATTGTTGTTTTCTTTTGATATTTCATCAAATCAATTTCCTACTACCAAATAGTAAATAAGAATCAAAAATCAATTTCCTACTTGCAAACAGTGAATAAGAATGAAAATTAGCGAATCCAAAAATTTCAATTTCCTACTTGCACACAGTAAATAGGAATGAAAGTTACCGGTCTTACCGACGATGTTATATCCATCCATTATATGGACTTGGTTTTTTCTAAGAGGCCTCCGCAGTTAATTTTTCCTCTTCAGGTTTTTGTTGGTCTTTCCCATATTACTGACTCCTTTTGCTTGTCTTTCCTATGTCTTTGTCTCTTTCTTTTGCCGATCACTTATATTATATATAATCATCAGCTTTGTATCATCATTTAAGGATGAGAAGTATAATTCCTAGAGCTTCATTTTCTTTAGAAAACAAGAACCTTTCTTCGTCCACTTCATTTTATTTTGATACTCCCCTCTGAGAGCAAGGGGAAAAGACATGACCAAGATCATGGCAAATTATATAATGAAAATCTAAATTATAATCATTGAGAATTTGGTTCCAACCAAAAATTGTCCATGTTTGAAATCATTTCTTCTGAAAATCCTTTACTCGTCTATTTGCACGTAAACTTCAACATAGAAGAGTGTTGTGTTACCTGGAAGAGAACCATAGCATTGGAAATGTTCTAAATGATTGTTAGGACTCTAAAGAACATCGTCTTCATAGAGAAAAACTAGGAAGTTTTTTGTTACTGTATTAAGATTAGTACTATGGAATCTTATTCTTTAAAATGTAGGCCATGTTTAATTAAATATGGCTTCTGTTGTGACCTAAAATTATATCTGGTGGTTAGTATATACATTACATTTTCATCCTACATTTTTCGCAATTCTTTGATAGTGCAAACAATTTCAGATTTCTATACATTTTATCTTCAATTATAATTATAAACTGCTTGAAATTAACTTTTGTAATTGTGACAAAATGGTAAGAAGGCACTCTTCAGATCACACATACAATTACTTCACAATATACTTGTACGAGCTGCAATGTAACACCTTTTTCACTCTATGTTATGTTGATTCTCAACAAAATACATTAAAGTCAAATAAGTCTGCATCTGCTGATAAATCGAAACCCCATGGATCATCTACAAGAGGTTGGAATGTATTGCCAATTTTTAATTGCATACCATATGTAAGGTACTGAACTGTAAAAGAATTGTGGGTGAATAATACGTCTGGCCTACATGACTGAAGAGATGTAGATAGCTACACCACTCCACTATTGATACAAAAACCATTCAAGTTTACAATTGCTTTAAATATCAATATCCATTTTTATCTCATATGTCCAGAATTCAACATTCCCAATTTCATATAGATATGTCACTCCTCTACAAACAACAACATTCAGTTGCATTTGCCCACAAAACATATGTTGGCAAGGGCATCTATACAGAACGGCAAGGGGAAACAATGATGCGACAATCCTAACATCATTCAAGTTACCTTTGTCATCCAACGTCCCCTTTCCTTCATTTTCATCCATAAGATCGACATTGTTTAAATCTAAAAGTCCATTGGTCTTTGCCATTACCATTTTTAAGTGGAAGACGAGTCACTTAGAATAAATAGGCAAACAGGATTTGGTTAAAAACCAGACTCAAAAAGACTTTAAATCGTGACTTTTCATACAAGGATGTAGTCATAGAATCACATGAATGGTCAATCAATATGTTCGGCAATTTCTCCAATGTTCTGTATGCAGTAAGTCCCGTATCTAGGATTTTGAATATTTGTCCATGAATCCTTTGACAAATAATACCGTTACAAATGTGATGGATAGTTTTGGATATCATCATTTAAACAATACATATTCACAATTTGAAGGCTTGCAACAGTATCCACATTTGAATACCCTTCAAAGTTCAAACTTGTGCATTTAATGACATGACAAATAAAATGAAAGGCCTATCCAAATAGCAAGCCCTGTTGAAATTTTCAATATCGCAACAATGAATTTCTCTTATACCATACTCACCTTGTGATATAGCAATTCAAGGTGAAGGATGGCTACAGACTCCACTTGCACATCATTCATCAATATAGTGCTAAATACACTTTAAAGGGAATGGCAATCAATTGCTTTCCCTTTATGAGAAAATGCACAACAAGTCATGTCTCTCTGAATCCTGAATGATACAGAGAAACAAGTCCAAGGTACAACGAACATTAATATCATAAAATGAATTTACACAAATTGGTGGTCCAATATCGAAGTAGAGGACACTTACCTTCAATCATTAGTAGGCCTAAGAATCCTTTCTACGATGAATCCAGTTAAATTTGAGTGATTTTACAAGAGCCAGTGGCTACTGTCACATTAAAATTTGGCTTCTACCTACTGTACATGAGTCAAAATTGTGTTGGTTGCCCCATGTTATTTTAGAAGCAATCTGAAAACCAATTTGGACTATGTTACAAGGACT
This sequence comes from Picea mariana, assembly GCA_032191745.1. Taxonomy (NCBI): domain Eukaryota; kingdom Viridiplantae; phylum Streptophyta; class Pinopsida; order Pinales; family Pinaceae; genus Picea; species Picea mariana. Next base: position 119,336 of record JASDQU010438613.1, read on the forward strand.
GCTTCTTTCCCTTACCCCATTCACCATTGCTAATTCTCATGTGTTTCTGTCCTCTACCAGGCCAATATTAGTTATCGTCATAGTCATCATCATCCTCATTTTCACTCTCACTGGAAACAACTTTATTAACTCTACGTGCAGGAGAAACAAGTTTTGCTCTGAGAGTTCTTGTAGGTACATGACCATTCATCTAAGTATCTTTAACACCATCCACTTGTGCAGCTGTAGGACGGGCTCGATTTTTGGATATATTAGTTGTATAAGTAGAGTAGTCCAGAGAATCGTCCTTGAGAGACCTTTTAAAATCCCGATAATACAAAATTAGGTAGAAAAATCCAAAATTAGTTCATTTATCAAGACTCGTTCGTTCCAGACCTAGAAGAAAACCAGGCAAGCAACTAATGTAGTAGATACACATAAATGGAAAGAAATATTTTTCAATCACGAAATACTGTTGTGCATTCATTCTATCTCCACTCTGGCAGGGACTACGCTGCCATGCAACACTTGTTTAATTAAGCAATGTATTTAGATACATCGGTTCAATAACCACATGCCTTATACTTATATCATCATAGTATATTGTTTGGAAAATTTTAGAGTATATTGTTTGGAATTTTTTTAAAAAGAATAATACGGTAATATGTATAAAGTGTTTGTCAAATTTGGCTGACGTGATTGGTTTCAAATGGTTTCATTTATAAGATAATCTAGGTTCGAAATCTGAGGAGACACCTAAAAAATCCAATCAATTGAAGATTGATAAATTAAGTATTAAGAAGATTTGAAAGCAATTGAGATATAATTTCTTATTACTTAAAAAATCCAAAATAATATAAGATAGATTCACGCTAATATACTATATATTCTTAGTATCATATAATTTAATATTTTGAATTAATATAAATATAATTGCTTTGTATTCTTTTTGTTTTAAAAATTAACATAATTTAGTTTTTATAGTGTCATATAATTTAATATTTTGAATTAATATAAATCGAAATGCTTTGTATTCTTTTCCTTTTTTTTTTGTTTAAGTAAAAAAGGGTGTTGCCTGCTATATTGTATTAACAAAAAGATACAGAAAGATACAACGGTGCCTTAGCTGCCAAGTGTGCCGCCATTTTACCCGAAACCAACACAACTTGGGGCTCATATGTTCATTCTGGATAAAAAACAAAAGATTGTTTCCCCATTTGTCCTGCCCGAAGGAAACTGGGATAGATGGCCATGCATCAACTTAAGACTGTTTAAGGCATTACAGAGAGATTTTTTATAAGCTTGGACTTGACTCTGAACAACAAGAGTTAAAGCAAAAGAGAGCCCCAACATGGCTGGAAGTAAAAGAGAAAACCAGACTGAAATTGACTAGATCAAATACCCAGTGGCCTGTCGTCCTTGTCCTCCTGTCGCATTGCTCTGGCCTGGATGACAAATGGCTGGGCGCACGTTGGGCATTTTTGATTTGTTGGGGCATTGGAGTACGCGTCCAGAAGCATATCCAATCATTGTCCCATTAGGAGGACTCGATGCTCCTGGTCTGCCATTTGTCCTCGTAGTTCAAACACTAGATCCAAGTGTGCCGCATGGAGGAAGGGTGGCGGGGCACCAGGATGACCATGCACGGTTTGGTTGGGAGTTGGTGCCGAGGTTTCGTCACCCTCGCCCGGAGTGACCCTCGTTTCCCTTGTAGCTGCCTCGCCTGGAATAACCGCTTATGTGTCTACACTGCCCACACCCCTATCCATGGCGGCTATGTTTATATGTTGCACCATTACCGCGCAGGTCCCCTGCGAGACCAAATCTATGTAAGGCACTTCCTCGACATAACACGTCGGGAATTCCTCACAGAGCCCCCCCCTTGTGCTGCCTCTTGCCTGAGGTTCCAGGGCAGTTGGAGTGTTTTCTGTGTAAGGCACTTCCTCGACATAACAGGTTGGGTATTCCTTATCAAGCCTCCCCCTTATGCCACTTCCCGCTTGAGTTTCTAGTGCAGTTGAAGGATTTTCTTCTTGCGTAGTGCCTGTGGGCTACCAATTATCTGAGAGTGAGAGATTTTCTGGTGGGGTCTGAGTGCGCTCCTCCGTCGCAGACTCAATAGCATAAGCCTGGAGTGAGAGACAGGATGCTTGTGCTCTCCGACGAAGAATGGATTTGGCCAACGAGAGTGTTCTTTCCAGATGCTGTCTCCTCTGGTGTTGAGCAGCATGGGTGTACCAAGCCGACCCTTGACGAGTTTTGCCTCTCTCCCTAGGCATTATGGTGAAGGAGTGGGTATCAAATGCACCAGGGCTCAGAAAAGTTGGAGGGATGCAGAGAAAAGCGCACCAAAGCTCACAAATGGCGAAAAGTTGCAGAGCAAGAATGAGCTGAATACGACCATGCCGCTTTGCTTTCACAATATTGTGGGACGACTGAACGTGGCTTCACAATAAATCTGCCATAGTAAATGCTTGCAGGGCCGGCCCTTTCCCGCGAGGGAGAAGTCACTCAACCGGAGGTCGACTGTAATGGCCTGCTCCCATCGTTAATGTTGAATAGATGGGGAGCGACCTGCCTCATTTAATACGAGACTGGGTGCTATACCAGGTGGCGGTACTGTGCGACGTGTCACCCCATCCGGGGGGTATAATTTTCCTTTTAAAAATTAACATAATTTAGTTTTTATAACCCGTTGGGCTGTAAGGACTATAGTGTTGGGCTGTAGGGACAATAATATCGATTTTTTGTTTTTCTATTAGTTTGACATGAAAACCAATGACCTCTTATTCTTTTAACCCAAAGTTTCATAAAATTCATAAAATTTAAGTTGAAAATTCATACAACCTAAGTTTTGAGTTTGACATCTTATTTGGCCACTTTTTGAGGCATATGCAGACAATATCTTAGCTTATCTTGCTTTAATACTATTTTAAGTAATGCTAGAAATGAGTCTAGCATTACTTCTTGACATTAAATGTTTTCTCCAATGCATATTCCATAGCCCATTTGCTATTGAATTGATCTATCACTACCACCTATACCACCATGCAAACCTACACCACCATGCAAACATGTTACATGACTCTTCACTGTCTTTAGTTGTACATGACTCGTCAAGGTGCACACTAGACCCTCCCATTGATGACTGGATCTCTGGCGGCTTGTTGTTGTTGGGTGTAGCTATAGCTATAATATGAACCTTATGCATTTGCCACTATTGGTAGGCCTAGACCTTCTAGTACATGGTCGATATCAATTTTATTCATTAGAACGAAAGAAAGAAGTACAAAAACTCTTTCCAATTGTAATATGAGTGATCTTGTTGCTCAATTTTCTATTTTCTATATTTTGTATCTGTGATTAATAGGGTAAAGTTATTTTCTATGTGTAATTAATAGGGTAAAATAAGCCTACAAGCTGCAACAATCGACGATAGAATAGAATACAAACCTCTTATTTGAAAATTCATAGAGTCTTCCGCCATGCGTTGAAGGCCTCGGTGGTCTTTTCTTCCCTTCTCTGTGTGTCTAATGCATGGGTCTGACCTTCATGAGATGGGTTTTGGTACACACCTCTTATTTGCAAATTCATAGAGTCTTCCATTGTGCATCCAAGCTTGGGTGGCCTTCTCTTCCCTTCCCTGTGTGTCCAGGGCCTGGGTCAGACCTTCGTGAGATGGGTCTTGGTATTACTTTCTTGCATAGACTAGTTCTCTTATTCTTACTTGTTTATTTGGCTGGCCCCTCAAAGCTTGAGTAAGTTTGAGGTACTGTAGGCATACGTAAACAAGTAAATGCGGGCCGGGAAGCACAGTAAGGTCACTTTCGTTTCACTCTGATAGTGAATTAATTATTCCTATACCTAGAGAGAATAGCTCTTGTACTTATTTAGTCATTTCATCTACTAAATATATCTGCAAGGAACCTTTACTATGGGCCTGCAACTTGCTCTACGTCCAACCTTATTTATATCTTCTTGGGCTGGCTAAGTGATGTGGTGTCAACCCTACTTTATTCCCAAGCAAAAGAAAGATATATGGATGGAAGGTGCACTCATACATCTCACCCAACCCGGTAGGAAAGTTTCATTCAATTGGGGGGCATGCATTGGAATGGGACTGAACAGATAGAGGTACTAGTTGCAGGCGAGGGATGGAATTTGTAATGTCTTCCCCTTCCAACTGGAATGAATGATTATACGGGTAAATACCTGAAAGGAATAGTTAATTGGAAATGGAACAACAAAGGGAATTAGAATTCCAAGAGGAATAGAAAAATAAATCTATTTCAATTGAGTGATCACCCTATTGATGGACTCAAATTGAGGCAGTCCAAAATGTTGGCTTTCTAAATTGGACGTAGGTTTTCCACTAATTTAAAATGAATCTATTATCTACATGATTCTTTCCCTTCCCGATTAACCTAATTCTCTTCATTCTTTAGAGTCTTCATTTGAGATGCCTACAACATAACAGAGGAAAGGAAGTGTCGTTTGATATGCCTACAACATAACAGAGGAAAGGAAGTGAGGGCTAAAAGATGATCTCCATAGCTAGGTCAAAAGATCAATGATCTCCATAGTTGGGTCGAGTAAAATGAATGCTACAACTATCATTGTTTTACACGAAGGAAATATCAATCCTTTATATTGAGTGCACACAAAGCAAACGATAGCACTCTCATACCTTTCTATGTGGAATCTGTGTTGTTATGGGGTGAACGACACTACTTTTTTATGCCCAAAAGAATTATGGAACATGGACCCTCATCTGCTGTTAGGAATAACCTACAATTTCTTACACAAACAACACCTTCCTCTACTACATGTGACTCTTGAAATCAGCCTAGAGTCGTCCCCTTTGCTACATAATACACCGACATGACTATTCATATAGTTTTTTTATTTTGAGTGCTAAAATAGATGATGCCAGCCTCCATTTCTGTGTATAACTAATCAAACAATCCTTAAGTTGATTTGCTAACAAGATATAGGAAGAGGTTTTGAACATAGATATTTCTATAGACACTCTTGCCTGACGAACATATAGGAAGTCACTTCTCTTTCAATGGCATAATCTTGAAGCGATCTTTGCTCAGTCACTTTTCGGTTTTTGGTACGGATGTAAGGTAGGTTACGCATGGCCCCTCGCTGAGCTCCATGGCTTTGGTATCGGCTTATGACAACTTGTACAGACTTAGACTCAAGAGCCTTCCAAAGAATCAAACTATGTTCATCATTCTCATCGAAATCATTAACACACTAGACTATGCATGGACATCCAT
>JASDQU010438614.1:8940-29159 GCA_032191745.1 Picea mariana
AACTGTATGGAAGAAAATGTAACACTCTCATGAGTTGGGATAATCCAGCAACAGGGCAATTTTCGGGCCAAAATTGTTGAAAGAAATGTAAGAGCAGATGGAAAAGATAAAGCAAAGTTTAAAGGCTTCCTAGGGTAGGCAAGAAATTTATGCATACAAGAACAAAGTTTTCAAATATTTTAAAGTAGGTGAACATGTGTTTTTGAAAGTGAAGGAAAAGGGAAGTTTGCTAAGATTAGGAAGCTGCCCGACATTGGCAGTGAGATATTGTGGGACTTTTGAAATATTAGAAAAGATAGGGCCAGTTGCATACATGTTATATTTTCCTAAATCCATGAGAGTGCATAATATATTTCATGTGTCATTGTTAAAGAAATATGTGCCTGATCCTAACCACACAATTTATTGGAATGTGATCCAAGTGGAGCATGATGGGGATTTCTGGGTGAAAGCAGTATGTATCCTGGAATGGAAAGTCAAAGTGCTCAGGAACAAATACATAGGGTTGGTAAAGGTTCAATGGACCGGTTATAGTCCTGAAGATGCTACATGGGAGAATGAAGAAAACATGCAGGAAGAGTACCCACAAATTTTTGACAATTTTGAAGAAGGAAGAATGCAAGACTCCATTTTGGAAAGCTAGAGTTTTGGAACCACATATCAAATTCCTAGCCAATTGTGTTGGGGACTTTGATAAATGAATGGATCATTTCTTGGGTTAGCCTTGATAGATAGATGGTACATCCCTTGGGTTAACCTTGATAAATGAATGGTGCATTCCTTTGGTCGACGATTTGAGAGCAACAAAAGATTGATGGTTGGAGCTGCTAAATTGAAGTTTTTTTATTTCTAAGTATTGTGATGTAAATTTGCACATATATATATTGGCATAGAAGTGCACCGAGGATGACACACAATTGTAGGGGAGGGGAATTGTAACATCCCCATTATAATCCCTTGTTTAATTAGTGCTTATGTGGATATAATATGCGGCTACGACCAAGCGATGTAATATGTGAATTGTATTTCAATAATTGAATATAAAATGTGATGCCATATGCTAAAGGGGACATGAACAAGATATGGGGGATGAATTAATCCACAAGAGAGGGAAGTTTCTAGGATAATAGCCAAGACGGGGGGTGAAAGGGGGAAATACCCATGTATATTAATTTAACCCATTTTCCCTAAACTTGCATATAGTATACGAACCTTCCCATTTCTGATTGAGTGTTCTCAAAGCCAATCATTAAATACATGTAAGAGGGTGGGTGTGAGTGGTCACATCCCAGAGTTATTGGACACATTGGGGTTAAGTACAATCAGCCTGGGGAAGAGTTTAAGTCAAGAAAGGAAAACCACAAGAGAGGAAATTCATATGGGTTGGGACAATAATTTTTATAGACACCAATTTTTGTGCATGAGAAGAAATGGGAGGCCAAGAAAGAGAGTTGGGAGCAGCTGCAACCGTGGAGACTGAAATCTGGAGCGTAACTGGAGTGAATTGGAGTTGGAGAAATGAATATCCAGGTTGTCAGGCCTGAACAGTGAACTCCTATGTGAGTTGTAATAAAAGAGCAAGTGATTGATGTTGGTTTGCTGATAGTTTTCCTAGTGGAAAGTTCCCTTGAGTTCCCAATTACCTGTGCTAGAGAGACCCTGATAAACAGATGACACATTCCTTGGGTTGACCCTAATAAATTGATGGTACATTCCTTGGGTTATCCATGATAAATGGATGGTACATCCCTTGGCTTATCCCTAATGAATGAATGGTGCATTCCTTGCATTGGGCAAGTCATGAGAAAGAGAGATGGCAGATAAATTAGGATAGTTGTAGGAGAATATCAGTTGGGTTATTAGTTTTAAGAGTTGCGAGTGGATTGTGAGAGACCACCCTCTTTTTTGGATTACTAGCCTCAGCTTGGGGGTGAATGACTGTTGATATTTGGAACAATAAGTCTATGGTTGGGTGGAATGTCCATCCCAAGCAGTTGGTTGAAAGATTCTTGTTTAAAGATAAGTGTTTTATGTTATTGCTAAGTTGTTTACATGTGTTATTGTTGTGCGTGAACTCTACGTAAATGAGAATGACTTATATGATGTTGTAATGAGTGGTTTAGTTGCATTTCATGTTTATTATTAGCATGATTTAGATGCATCTATTTTATGGTTATAGACAATAGCTAAATCTATTTTATATTTTTAGCTATAAGCTACAAGAAATTGACTAAGAATAAGAGAATTACTTTAGTTAGCAAAATTTTTGTTTTTATGTGTATTCTGCACCGTAAGGTTCTTCGGTTGGGTTGGGGAACGATTACATTATGGTATCAGAGTCGTAATAAATAGATTTTTATGTGGCATGGACTAGCCTGGGTGTTGGGTACGTTACACTAATTACCACAGTATATCATCATAGGCTCCAAATCCCAATCAAATAAACATGTATGTAATTTGTGAACCCAAATGGTTTCGCAACTATCCATACTAACTTCCATATACTCTACCTTTGCTAAATTGAGTGATACTAAAGTCTACTTCTTATTGAACCAAGTGATCATTGTCGATCCCAAGCTGAAGCAACACCCCAAGGTTCTCTTTCTATATACTTCACTCCCTGCCCAATCTAAGTTTGTATATCCCAGCAACTCCACTCCATATCCTTTAAGATATCTCAATCCATACTCTATTATACCTCTCAAGTATCTGAGCACGTGTTTCATCGCGATCTAATGCACCTACCTTGGCTCCATTATGAACTAAATCAAGGTGTTGACAACAAAACATATATCTATCTTGGTGTTGACCAAATACATCAAGGACCCTATAAGTTGCATGTATACCTTGGGATCCACCAACTTTGAATCTGAAGTCACCAGCTTCTTCAGATTTGTAACCATAGGTGTATCCATTGGTACACAATCCTCCATCTCGAATTTACTCAATATATATACTGTATACTTCCCTTGACCAAGGAAGATCTCACCCAATTTTTTCCATACCTTTAATCCTAAGAAATAATGCATCAAGATAATGTCCTTCATCTCAAACTCACTAGCCAAATCTTCTTTTTCACCTTGCAATAAGATCCTCCACACCTGTGAGAAAAAAATCATCAATGTATAGAACCAATATGAGTGGATCTTCCTTAACAAGTATGAAGTACATATTAGGATCCACCTAACTCTTGGTAAATCCCATACTCTCCAAGTATCCATCAATCCTGGAATACCACACCCTAGGTGCATGTTTGAGTCTATACAAATATTTCCTAAGCATGTACACATGAGACTCCATACCATGTACCTCAAAGCCCTAAGGTTGATCTATGTATACTTTCTCCTCAATGATCCCATTGAGGAAATTTGTTTCACATCAATTTGTTGTATCCTCCACCTCATAAATAGAGAAATAGAAACAATATCTCAAATAGAAGCATACCTGGTGACTGGAGCTACTGTCTCCTCGTATTCCACTCCCTCTTTATGGGAGAACCTTATCGCCAAAAAAATTTCCTTGAACTTATCAATGCTTCCATCTGCAATATGATTGATCTTGTAGAGCCACCTATAAATCAAAACTGACATCCCCTTCGGTCTTTGAACTATGTGCCAAACATCATTCCTCATAATAGAGGTGTACTCCTCTACCATGTCATATCGCCATACTTGGTGATCTGTTGCTTCCTTAAAATTTGAAGGATCAACATAAATGATGCTACTCATAAGCTCCATATAGTTTAGAAACTTCTTTTGAGTCCTACACTCTATGAACACACTCTTTGGAGCCTCACCAATATCCTTCAATGTCTGTAATATCCACCTAGGTTTCCTGACATGACTCGAAGGGGATAACTCCTCCTCTCCACCCGAAGTCTGAACTGCTAACTATTTCTCATCCTTTGGAGCCTGCTACTCCTCATCCTCTATCACTATTGATGACTCTTGAGATCTCCTAGATTCAAAGTTCCCCTCTAACTAAACATCTCTTCTTGCAAATATCTTCCTATGCACTGGAATGAATATCTTGTAATCCTTTTAGGTCTCATTGTACCCCAAGAATATACCCTTCTATCCCAAAGGCTTTGGCTTCATCATATTCTCCACAGACACATAGATGTATATTGGAAAACCAAAGATCATAAAATTATCTATCTTTGACATCACTCCTTAGAATTCCCCCTCGGGAGTCACGTTCCCTAATATCTTGTGAGGACTCCCATTTTTTACATACACCGCATTGTTACATGCCTCTTCCCAAAGAACCATAGGAAACTCCTAGTCATGTATCATAGCCCTGGAAGAACCGATGATGGATAAATTCTTTCTCTCCACAACCCCATTCTATTGAGGTTGTATGATATTTTCAACTCCCTCTTGATCCCTACCTCCTTGCAAAAATACTTGAAGTCATTAGAGGTGTAATATCCTCCATTATCTGACCTCAATACCTTGATCTCCTTCCTTGTCTGGTTCTCCACTTGAGCCCTGAAATCTTTGAACGGACTGAAGACCTAATCCTTGGTCTTCATAAAGAAGATCAAGGTTTTCCTAGAAATGTCATCAATAAATGTCACATAGTATGACGATCCTTGTATTGATGCTACTAACATCGACCCACTCACATTTGAATGGATAAGGTCCAAGATCCCCTTGGACCTACTCTCGTTGCTCATAAAATAAGCCTTGGAATTATTTCCAAGTGCACACCCTCTGCACACTCCCTATTGCTCAATACTGAACTCTGGAAAACCTATAAAAATCTCCCTCAAATTCGATAGTTATCTATATTTTAGGTATCCCAACCTCCTTTGCCACAATTCACATAGGCTATCACTATCGTGTACCAAGTCCTAAAAATGTTTTCCCTGCAACCTATACAAAGTGCCCTCTCTAACCCCAACAATCACTACATTGTTTAGGATACCTTTCTYTGTAYGTATGAGTACTTTTTCTCTATGTAAAGTAATGAAAAAACCCCTGTGTGAATTCGTCTTCAATCCTGGTACATAAAGCACATCAAATGAACCTCTTGACTCAATATGGAATGTAATTGTTCCCTTTCCTTTCACTGCATACTTGGTATAATCACCAAGCTACACATGAACATATAATTCCTTCTCCATTAGACTGCTAAATATATCCCATGCTTCTATCATATGATGGGATGCATCGTTATCCAAGAGACATGCACTCCTCATAGTTGTGTTGGTAGAAAGGAAAGAAACTAGTGAGTAATCCTTCTCAAACTTCGTTTCAAACTCATTAAGCTGCTTCTCTACTGATGTTGTTTTCTATGTGTTTCATTTACCCTTCTTCTTCTTCGGACACTAAGATACATAATTTTGATTCTTATGACATGGGAAGAACTTCATTTTACTCATGTCCTTCTTCTTCCCTTTCTATGATGATCCTCCATCATTGTTACCATTCTTGCTAGAACTCTTTCCTTTTCCCTTCCTTTTCTTACTGACAAGGGGCAATTTCTCCTCACTACTTCCCTTCTTGTTTCTCTTAAACTTCCCCCAAGTCTCTTCCTAGATGCAATCATCCCAAACTCTCTACCAATATGGGAGTTTCTCTCGAGCACAGAATCCCTTGAAAAATGATTCCCATGACTTGGGAAGACCATTCAATGCCACATTCATGAGCTCTACATCCTTTGTTTTCTCCCCTATGGATACAATCTTGTCTCACACCCATGTGATCCTCATGAAATAGCTAGTAACATTATTAGATCTAGACATTTGCATTGATCTAATTCTATTCCTTAAGACCATCTTCCTATTCATGTTGCTATAGAATAAACCTACCAAGGAATCAAACACATATTTGGCTATATTATTCTAGAATATGTGAGGAATTAGATGATCCTTCTCCAAATCCAATATGACCCTCCATGCTTTGATCTCCTTCTTGTTGTGAGATTCCAAAGTTGTCGAATATGTTGATGGAGAAACTACTTTTTCCACTAAATCCCAAATGTCATACTCCTTTAATTCCAGATTCATTCTTACTTTCCAATATAGGAAGTTTGATGCTCCATCCAATCTATCTTCAACTCAACGATATTGTTTCCATCCCTAAGACCTAATAAACTGCCTTGGAAATAACCTGTTGTTGGTAATTTACCCTGCACTGACATGTACGGACTTATATGCACCTGTCACCACTCGAACCTACATATGTATGTGTTTGTGCTTACTAAAACCCATATATATGTGACTGTCTCCAAATATGTCCATGTATGTATGCACTTGTCCCTTATGTAAACCTACGTACAACCCCATAAACCTACAAAAACCTAGTTCTGCCTCATTATGTCTCTCGTAATAGGGATAATGACCCATTGAGAGAAATACAGCTACAAACAAACCTGGAAAAGTATGCTCCATTCTATGACCCAGATCTACACATTTTTAAAGGTGAGCGTGCCTATCCTTAAGTGAGCCCATGTATACCTTCATGTCTCCACTCATGCCAGTGTACACGTATGGAAATACTATAGGAAAGAATTTGTATGACACAACCCTTTCATGTGGATTCGCTTGACCAAAACTCACTTGTGGTTGCCTCTATTCTCTCTTCTCCTTGACTTGTACGATTTATGTATGGAATTACTTCTCCATCTATTTGAGATCTCTTTGAATCACAGTCCTTCATGATCCAACCCTCTATATACCGACTCTATCAACACAAATCCTGTCAAGTGTCTTCTCCTTTACCCTATCCTTTCTTTTATAATCTTGAGTTATAATCTAACCCTAATCTCCAGAGTGATTAACATTTGAGAGTACTTCTCACCTCAGTTGATATCAACAACTAAAATGAAAAATGTTAAATTTTAGCATTTTATTAAGTAACTCAATTATTTCAAATAATTAATTAATAAAAGAAGTTTACTTTCATAAGTCCTTCAACTCAAGTAAATTCAAGGATAGAATGATTTGGACGATATCCACACATCTAGACACACATATCTATATGAAAATACATATCCGATACTCCCACTAACATCAACAATAATTCCTAGATCTGTCATATCAAATCATACCATCAATGATTCCATAACACTTTGAATCATAGATAAAAAACTCTCCGTGAGAATCAAATCATCCACACACATAACTAGAATCAAGAGATCAATGACTTTCCTTCGAGTGTGAAATGTAGGATCACAATGACAATGTTTGAACCCTACAGTAATTAGAAAACTATCCATATTCTCATACCAAACTTGAGGAGCTTGTTTGAGACCATACAGTGAACATCGAAGCTTGCAAATAAGAGAAGAATCCTTCACAAGACTAGTAGGCTTCTCCAATGTAGATTTCCTTATGCAAATCACCATATAGAAATACACTCTTCACACCCATATGGTAGACTAACCAACCTTAAGAGGTGGAAAGATAAAGCACAAGGTGTATAGAATTCATCTTGGAAACTGGGGAAAAGGTCTTGGAATAATAAATCCCTTCAACTTATACAAATCCCTTGGCTACAAGATGTGCCTTATGTTTGCCAATAGAGCCATATGCTACATATTTGTTTATGAAGACCCATTTATAGGGAACCAACTTTTATACCTTAGGAATAGGAATGAGATCCCAAGTTTGATTCTTCATCAAGGAAGAATACTTCTTTTTCATGGTAGCATCTATTAAGTACTTGAATAGATCTACAAATATAATCACCAAAAATACTGAATACACAATAGATTCACATAGCAATATAGAAGAAATCACACTTTATTATAGAAAACTCTTGAGGTCGAGAAACACCATACAATGGATCCTATTATGGAAGGGATTCTCTCCCGTTCACTTGCCTCTTTGAGGGGGCTTCCTCCTATTGAGCTTCAACTCCAAATACAATACTTCTCTTCATAACCCATTACATTGATTGAACCCCTTTATATAATGCTACCATCACCTAAGAACATTCTAGAGGAGGAATATTCTATAAGTATAACCTTCTAAGAAGTCCTCTTACATTTATTATATCTAACTACCATAGTGGACCTTATTTAATAATATAGTGGACCTAGTCCACCTTGTATTGAATGGCCTCCACTATTATCACTATGGGCCCTTTGCCCCCACCCCCCCCCGCCCACTACCTCTCTAGCTACCTAACATTCCATCCCCCTTATGAAAGCATTGTTCTCAACGCTTGATGTACAACCATATACCAGGGTCCTATGGATAAGTGTGGACCATAGTGTTGAAGTAGACTACAGAACCCGGGTCCCATTGAGAAATGGAAGCCACCATGTTGAAGTAGTCCAACCGCCATTGTAAACCAGGGTCCCATATCCAATTTCTCATGTGAACTCTACACGGAAGATATTAGAACCCAATAACCAACTGAAAATGATGCTCCCAATATTGACACCTATCATGTGGATCCAAATAAGAATATTCATCCACATAGTGGGAAAGGGTCAAAGCTAGATTTGGAAAGAACAATACCGTTGTAGAATATGCATGTTGGACACTGGTAATCATAACTAGCTCCTGATGTGTCACATTGATGTTCTCTACAGAAGGTGGAGTAGAGTTATCAAATAAAAGATGGAAGTGGTTGTCATTCCAGAAATGACAACTATCCATATACCAATCATCACAATCGGCCTCAAAATCATACCAATAATATATTCATCCCTAATGTTCACCATAATAAATCTCTCTTGCATGCTATCCAATGAATCTTGAATACTACGAAAACTATCATTGAGGCCATCTGCAAGATCATGCAATCTGTCATGCAATGTGCCACACAATGGGTCATACAATTGGGATTTGAGTGCTTCAGTTATTTGTAGAATTTATTTGAGGGTTTGAGAGGAACTAGCCATCTGAGAAACCTATGAACATTTATGAACTCTGCAGTCCCTCCGCTGTTACGAAAAAACCCAAAAAATAGAAAAATAAATTACGACAGAAAATTGTGGTTTTTTCTGGAAAAAACCTAAAAAACTGTTGAATTTAGATGCTCATAACTTCACTTCTCGGACTCTGTTTCAGCTGATTTTTTTTTGAAATTGGGTATTGTTCCGAGAGAAATTAAAATACCCAATTTGTTTTTCCAAATTCATCTTGTAATGCTTTATATATGAACCTAAAGTGCACTGACCTCTTTTTCTTCTCTATAAAATTTCTGCAAAAAGAGCAACAATTTCTTCCCTTCTTTGGCCAAGGAAAGTGATCTGATACCACTTGTTAAGTACCTTAATAGATCTACAAATATAATCACCACAAATACTGAATACACAATAGATCCATAGAGCAATATAGAAGAAATCACACTTTATTATAGAAAACCCTTGAGGTAGGGCAACACCATACAATGGATCCTATTATGGAAGGGATTCTCTCCTATTCACTTGCCTCTTCAAGGGAGATTCTTCTTATTGAGATTCAACTCCAAATACAATACTTCTCTTCATATCCCATTACATTGCTTGAACCACTTTATATAGTGCTACCATCACCTAAGAACATTCTAGAGGAGAAATCTTCTATAAGTATAACCTTCTAAGAAGTCCTCTTACATTTATTATATTTAACTACCCATGTATTATATCTAACTACCATAGTGGGTCTTATTTAATAATATAGTGGACCTAGTCCACCTTACATTGAATGACCTCCACTATTATCACTATGGGCCCTCTCGAGGCCCCCACTACCTCTCTAGCTACCTAACATTTCCCATTTACATATCCCAATAGCATTAGAAAATTGTTGTGGATCATTTGAGATGGATTGACTAAAAAAGGAGACACCAATGGCTTGTGATTGAGGGTGATAGGCAGAATATATCAAATGAGTTGGTTCATAGCCATACCCGTCAGGCCTCTTTCATTTATGAAAGCTCATTCTTAATTGTTGTTGTTGAAAAAGTTGTTCATGTTCAGGATACTCATGTTTTGTTGGTGTTGATGGAAGGTTGTATTCTGTATTATTTTCATCTTCAAAATGTTCATCATCTTCTTGTTCTAAAAAAGAACAACTATCAACTTGATCTGCACCATCATCGACATGAAAATATGTAAGAGGATAAGACAATATGGAGTTGAAGAACTCATCAAAACGGATAACCCTTTGGAACAAGACATCTTTTCAAATAATATCAACTAACCTATATGCCTTCATATCCTCATAGTAACTAACCTATATGCCTTCATATCCTCATAGTAACTAACAAATATCAATAGTTGGCTCTTCTTCTACATAGATTTGTGCTTTTCATCTAGGATTAAGGTCCACACTGAACTACCAAATACTCTAAAAGTAGAGACATATAGTTTAACATGGCTCCAATCTTCCTATGGAGTCATATACACCACATCCCTACAAGGCATCCGATTATGAATTTAATTGGCACAATTCACTGCTTCAACCTAGAAAGAAGGTGTCATGTTCTTGGATTAAATCATGCTTTTTTCCATCTCTTTAAGTGTCAAGTTGTTTCTTTTAACAACACCATTTTTCTTAGGGGTGTACATAATAGAGTGATGATGTTGAATTCCATGTTCTCTTAAAAAATCGTTGAATTCCTAATTAACATACTCCACTCCATTATTTGTGCATATTTTCTTAATAGAAAGAGTGGATTGCTTCTCAACAAAAGACTTGAAGGTCTTAAAACAAACAAACACCTCACTCTTGTACTTAAGAAAGTACACCCATGAGAAACATGAGAAGTCATCAATAAAGGTGAGTGCATACTTATCCCCTATAAATGAACGAGTCGGAAATGGCATGAAATCACTATGTACCAAGTCAAGAGGTGTCGTAGTATGCAAGGCATTTCCTTTAGAAAAAGGATTTTGATGTTGTTTTCCAAGAACACAATCTAAACAAACTCCATTAGTGAAATAAACTTTAGGAAGACAAAGCACCAAATTGTGTGTCGTTGACTACTACAAATACATGTAGTTAATATGTCCAAATATTTCATACCAAAGTCTACTCAAAGATTTATCATGTGTAATGAAAGAGGAACTAGAGTAAGGCTCAAAAAATTCAAACCTATACAACCAATAACTATGATCAACTTTTCTAGAGGCAACCGCAATGTTTGTATTTTGTAGTTCTCGAATGACTTCATTATTTGGAGAAAATATACTATTTTCCCATCACCATAATGAATAATTACATAGCGCCTAATCCTAAAACATCTAGTTGTGTAGAGTCTCCAACCACGATATATGAAATGTTATAGTTAGACGTGGAAGGAAAAATCTTGCAAGAATAAGTCATATGGTTTGATGCATCATAATCAAGTATCCAATTATCTAAAGATGCATATAAGGTTTGAGTAGATCAATCATTCCCTTTAGCAGATGAAGAAGACTTGGGCATTAAATAAATTGTGTTGTTGCATGGTTTCATTCAAAGCTTCAAGTTTCGACTAGCATTTGGATTCGAAATGTCCTAGTCCACCACAAAAGCTACAAGTTTCGCTTGAATTTTTCTTCCTTATCTTGGAGGAAGACTCACCGGACTTAGAAGACGAAGAAAAATATTTCATTTTCTACGGAGGCTTGGAGGGACACTCACCATGTTGAGCAAAATATTTCTTTTGTTTATATCATGATTTGTTCCTACCTTTGGAAGTATGAGCTAGAAGAGCTTGATTCTTAGAGCCAGGAAAAACATCTAAATGCATAAGCTTAGAATGTTCCTTGGTACGACGCACATAGAAAAGCTCAAAAGAGAACATTTTAAATTTATCTCTGAGTGCATCCATTGTAGAATAAAATATAGAAGAAAATCACTGAAAAGGACCTTTTAACTTGGAGATAATCAAGAAAATGCACTCTTCATCTCATTTGGTTATTCCACACCCTTTCTGTTGTGCTACCAATAACATGAACTTGACAAGATATTCTTCAATCGATGCATGCTCATTAAGTACAAGTGATGACAATTTTGCTTCTAACTATAGGGCTTGAATTTCAATGACTTTACCAAATAAAGAAGCCAACTTGTCCCAACTTTCTTTTGGAGTTTTACATTCCACAATATGAAAGAACAAACTATCTCAAACATGCCAGAAAATCAAACCCATAGCTTCATCAAATTTGTTTCGATAGACAAATTTTGCTTCATCGAATTTGTTTCTATAGAAAAATTTCTTAATTTCCTTACTAATTGAGCCTCAACTAACCTTTGCCAAAGCTCTTTAGATTACAACATTTGTTACATCTTGAGTTTCACTTATTGGGAGCCATGAGCTCAATAATCCTTGATTCGACCATTTTCCCTGTGCTAACTCTGGTTTAAATTAGGAGACCTGTTTTACTATTGTAAAGTTCACCGAATCACGTAAACCTCTGTTATTGAGAAGAGTCAGTGGATGGTTTCATCGAATTAATCATCTCACGACCATTGAGTTGGTGCAGTTGCCCACATGCTCTATGAGGGGTCTTATTAATCTACTCATCCTCATAAAACCTATCACTCTCAGTATTTTCTTTCAACAGCTGTCTTTGAACAAGAGCAGGGATGACGATTCCGATTGAGCCAATAGAGTAATAATTGGCAGCAGAGGCAGGTGCTTCATAAGGTGGTACTGTGGTCCTGTATTACTCCATTATTAATTCATATCATGCCGATGATTTGGCAGCCTTTAATTATGCAGGCAGGACTTGCGCTTGCAGACCTGGAGATATAAAAGCTGTCGTAGAAAAGCTCTCATATGGTAGAATTAGCTGGTTGTTGGTGGGGTCTGGATCAATTGAAAGCTCATTATTTTGATCCTGCACTTTTTCATGTTGTATCTGCAATAACCCCTGCCCACAGAATTTATTTTCTCAGAGGCCACTGCATTGAAGGTGTTATTAGGTCGCTGGTATCCTTCAGCCATGACGTCTAGGCACTGTTAGATTATTGAATTGGCTTGCAAGTACCATCAAATTGGGAATAGATATTAGATTTGCCACATAGATAATTTCAATGATGGAAATTTATATTAAAATGTAGAAACATCCGTTAATTTTACTAATCCTTAGTTTTTATAAAATTTTGACTATTTTAAAGATAAAATATTTTATTTTATGAAATTTAGTAAAAATATTTTTAGAAAAAATGGAAATTGGCCAATTGTTTTCGAAAAAACCATGAAAAATTAACCCATTGACTAAATTTAACCTTAAAATCATCTATAATTTAGGGTTATGGAAGAAGTAACTTTAAATTTCAAATCCAAATAACCGATCAAATTTGACTGTTTCCACAACTCAGATGCACGTTTTTGACACTTTTTTTTACAAGAATGTCAATCAGTTATTAATTTTTTTTTTACCTGGTTGCAAGTTGCGACATGAGATTTCTGGAAGCAGGAGTTCCCGTAATTCTTGATTCATTTTTTCCGTGAGTCCCAGAAGTTGTGCCGTGATTTGACACCACCTGCTTATCATTGTCGTGGACAATCATACGACACCAACTGATGAAATACAGAGGAAGCATTAAGGTAAAGATACAACCAATCCGAGACTTCGTAACTGGCTAAATGAGGCATTCTGGCCAAAGACAATTTAACACCTGTTTACATTTTTCATGTGTTGTTTATTTCATTTTACCGACAGCTGCAACACGCACGCCTACTCCTTCGGTGTACAGTATAATGCATAAATGTATGAAGAACTGCTCCGCTGGAAATACAGTATAATGCACCAGTGCCACTGTGCCGGCACATGAAATTCTCCATAACAGGTACAACTTTGAAAAATATAAAATTTATTTGAAAAATATAAAATTTACAATAATACACTAGCAAAGCCACAATAATACACTATCAAAGCAAAGCCACAAGGTACTCATGGTTGGTGAACGTTCAAAATAATTGAGCTTTGGGCTTTAAATAATCGTATAATTCTGTGTATTGAATAATCGATGTCGTAAGAGTTAGTTTCAGGCAGGAAAATCCTGTTCAGTAAATAATAGTTGTAGTAAAAATAGTGGCTGTGAATTTGGGCTCTCTAAAAAATGAAACGTTAATCACTTAGAGGTGGCAATCAGCTAACTATTATAGTAAATTTCAAATATAATTAAGTAAAAGTTAAAAAATAAACATATAAACGGATGTCTTTATAATAGTGAGGAAGTTAGTGGTTGAAATCACAACCATTGATTTATTGGAACGACTAAAAATATTCCAGCAATATTTAATCTTGTCCATACAAAACTGATTAAGCACTAAAAACATATTAAATGTGCTCATTGTCAATAGGTGTACGCCTCGGCGTAATACGAACAACGTATTGACCAATCACTCAAAATATACAACTCTCAAATTTCAATTATTTTATTATTATGTCTATAGGTGTTCTACAATTCATGAGGCATTCTACAACTCAATATAAAAAAAATGTACACAAAATATATAACTCACAAATTTCAATTATTTTTAATTATTATGTCTAGAGATGTTCTACAACTCATTATTTTTAATTATTGTGTTGGAAAGCCTTCTACAACTCAATATAAAAAAAATATACACAAAATGTACAACTCACAAATTTCAATTATTTTTAATTATTATATCTAAATATAATTTAGATATAAAAAATTAAAATTACATTTAAATATAATTAAAATTTACTTTTAAATTGATAATAATAAATAAATGCATTTTGAATTCATATTAATACAATGTGTTTGTCCACGCCAACAAGATAACCTAATATGATGCAGCCCTATATAATAGCTAGAAGAAGAAGTAGAGAAAATATTGCTCTACATTACTATAATTTGTATATGAATTTTACACCATTCAAATTTGCATATTAAAATTTAAACAACCATCTATAATATATTAATATATGGAGTCCTGAATTCATCTTAACTATATTATCGTACTCTTCTTTAAATCCATATATTATATTATATATATGGATCCATAATTACTATTGTTTGTAACTAAAACCAACTCTAAGCAATGAAAAAAATAGAAATATATGAAATTTAAATCATTTTGAAATTTATATTTTTTTTACCATCAATTTTATCATATTTTCTTATTTTGATTTTTGTTTGTTGTGGTTGAGAAAAACCGCTATATGGTATTTGGCCTGAGCCACACCAATCCTTAACATGGTTGAATTTTTTATCCCCTTAGGTTCAGGTGATTTTAACATCACGGAGTGCCTTAACAACACACTTGGTCACCGAGTGTCCTACACCTAGGGGACCATATTTTCTTACTTTTATTTAAATCCATTAAAAGAGTTTTTTTGTGATAATTAATAATTTGTAAAGACAATATTAAACAATGATGATGATGATGGTTAACCTTCATTGATACCAAAGTTGATTTATCTAACTTAAAAAAAGTAAGAGAATACAGGGATTTGTTTAAAATGTTATTTCAATGCTTGAAAAACATTAAGAGAAACTTTTCAATCCAAGAAAGGATTGGAAGTGTCTCAAATTGCTAGCATAATAATCATCCTTCTTCTCTATGTTGATGATATTGTTCTTATGGCAAAGAATCCCTATGACCTTAGTAAACAACTTAGAATCCTCGAGGACTTTTGCTCTAGTACATGTATAATTGTGAACATTGAAAAAACAAAGGTTATGATCATTTACAACAAGATCATCTACGATAATTCTGTATATGACAACAATATCTTGGAAAAAGTGCCTTCAGACAAGTATCATGGAATTGATATTCATCACAAGATCAATTGGAATTATAGCATTGAGAAAAAGATAAATGGAGGGTGAAAAGCTTATTATGAGCTTGAAAATAATTGTAAATTAGCATACATTTGACTATGGGATAAAAAATGATCCTCTTTAAGATTCTTATTACTCCTATTATCTTATATGGATGTGAAGTTTAGTGATGCAATATCTCTGAATGATCTTGAAGAACAATAGAGTAGATCCAAAAGAATTTTATATATTATAATCTCAAAATTAAGTGCAATAGGCCCTATCCTATCATTCTCATCAAAGTGAGCCTTCCTCCCATTGAGAGCACAACTATGATTAGGTCCTTAATGTACAAGGACAAGTTAAACATGGATAACAAAAGGCTCCCAAAAATTAAGAAGAAATTATTCATCTGAATATCGATGATATTAAAAATATTGTACGGGCTAAATTTAAGGAGAATCTATGGTGTGATACAGAATTAGAGGATAAAATAAAATAAAGATATTATAAAGAGGTGGTTAACCCTAACCTTGAAGATCAAAAGTATCTCTCTATTTTGATTAGCGTAAAGAAGATAATCAATATTGTTAAAATAAGAACTAATTCTCATGGGTTTCATAGTGAAACTAGGCGTTGGGAAATCCTGAAAACATCATTACAAGAAATAGTCTCTCACCTTTGTGACACAAAAAGGGTTGAAGATGAAAACCACTTTCTCCTAGAATTCCCTACGTATACCCAAATTAAATCCCAATTTCAAAATATTTGTCGCAATATCAACCTTCCTAACCTTTTAAGTCATCAAAACTTTAGTGATCTTGGAACACTTATTTTACTGTTTTTCAAGCATCGAAAAGAAGTGCATTGTTATTTATAAAAGTTGAAATAGTGTTTTGGATGATCATTCAATTCAATTCAAATTTTGATGTTAGGAGGGAAATGATTGGAGATTAGAAAATGTATATTTAAATTTTGATTTTTTAATTTATTTTTACCTATGGAAGTGTATATTTACATTGAAAAAATATTTCCTCAGATCAAGTGGCAAGGATGCAATAAATGTGCCATGTATTTGTCCTATGCATTCATGTTGTTGTTATCCACTTGCTCCTCGAAACACCACCTAACAAGCTCTCCAGAATTACGTATCTTGCAAGAAGTTATAAGATATGACACTTGGGATTTGGGGGTTCATACCCCTAGATAGTGATAGAAACTATTATTGTTTTTTAATTTTCCTAGATCTCATAGACATTCATTTGGTAAATTAATGTTGCATGACCTAAAGGGATATGGCACAGGGTTTCCATTAATGGTTTTTATGTCGATTATAGTCCACTTCCAAGGGGCATTCAATATATTTCAAGGTATTTCTCATTTTCTTTGTGTGCCCTTTTTTATCTGTGGTTCTCCTGGTTCCTTCCATGCACTCTCTGGTTCTTTGTGTGCACCCTTCAGTCCTATGAGCCGCCATGGTCATAGGTGGTCCCAATTTATGGGGACGACTTCCCACTTCAAGGGAACAATAGGATGCAAAGGCATCAACCAATGATTTTTACATTTACAAACCTCCAGAGATAAGAGCATAAATTGAGATAGAGAAAGTTAAATTTTGACTAGACCATGACTTCATCCCATGGGGTCTTTACTAAGTGAACCTGTGACAAAGTGCCTTTGTTCGTGGGATATTAAATAATACCCCTAATTTCACTAGATATTGACAAATACCTCCCAAAATACTTTTGTTGAATCCTCCTCCCAATACATATTTCTAATAAAAGAAACCCCAATTTTTACTACATACCCCCTTTTATACCCCCCAATACCTATAAACCCTCTAAAACCCTGCACGCCCCCCCCAATACCTACAATATATTGACTTTATTTTTCACAATTTAAAAACCCCATTTATGAATGAACGTCATAAGATATTTATCAACAAGGTGAAGCCGTCGTGCTTCATCCAGGACAAGGAAGTGGACGTTGAACTCTGTCCATGGATTTTGGACACTGG
Organism: Picea mariana; assembly: GCA_032191745.1. NCBI lineage: Eukaryota > Viridiplantae > Streptophyta > Pinopsida > Pinales > Pinaceae > Picea > Picea mariana. The sequence goes on from JASDQU010438614.1 coordinate 26,631, forward strand.
TTCATCCAGAACCACATAAACGAAATATCATAAAATTGTACAACTCTATTGGCACATGAAATCCCTCATGGGAAAGGCATTGGTAGAAAGGATTGTGGCTTACACTAAGATATTTCACTAGATGGAATATATACAAGTGAAAATTAAGGTGGCCGATCACAAAGTCTCTCTCCTAACTGAAAAAACAATGGGTTTGGGCCATAGCTAGCCATGATAAGTCCACCAAAAAGTTCCTAAAGATGTGACAAATTGTCCTCCTATCTAATTTCTTGAATGTTTTTCTTACTATTGTTTTGGTATTCCTACTATAAATATCAGATTACGCTGCTGCCCTTCTCCGAGTTTAGATGTGAGATCATATGAAAATGGTCTCTTTGTTTTAGCTATCTTGAATATAGTTCATGGTCTTACTTCTACTATTTCTTAAAGAGAATTAAGATTAAGAAACCTTTATGTTTTTGTTGGTATGGTTTCTCTAGTAGAAAGTTGACAACACAGTCTATGTAGTATATTTCTCTGTTAATATGAAAACCTCAACAATAGCTTAAAAAAAAAAAAAACACACACACATTTGAATTAAGAAAAAAATCTAATTTTACTTTATATATTTCCAAAAAAATAGAACATAATAAATAAATCAAACCTAACTTGAAATATTAAGAGAAAAAATTATTATCCTCCATCAATTCTAATTTATGACAAATTCTTTTTAAATGAACCATAAAAAATATTTGAACTTTTCTTATGAGCTAAAGGATGAACTTTTCTTTAATATATACTTAATACCAATCATATTTCTAATGTCGAGTTGACACACACAAAAAAAAATTATTACTAAAATCAACACATAAATTTTATTATTAAAATCAATAATATTAACTAAAGACATTTACATGTTTTTCATTATCAATAACATTACATCCTTGAAAAAACTTTTTTTAAATACAAGACACATAAATTTTATTATTAAAATCAATAATAATAAATCAATATATTTACATATTTTTAATTATTAATTATTAAAATATAATATATTTAAATGTTTTTAATTATCAATAACATTACATCACATCGGTGAATAGATTTTTTTTTTTAATAACATTATATTTTTAATTATTATTTTTTAAATACAAACCATATAAATTTTATTATTAAAATTAATAATAATAAATCAATATATTTACATATTTTTAATTATTAAAATAATAATAATAGTAGGTCAACATATTTACATATTTTTAATTATTAATAAAATTACATCTTTGAAATAATTTTTATTAATAACATTACATGTTTGAATAATTTTTTTTAAACAATATTAATATTGAAATTAATATTTTAAATTAGTGAAATATAATCCATTATTTACCATATAGTGCTCATTAAAAAAGAATTTATACCTAATATTTTATGAAAGATTGGAAATCCCATCCTCCAGCCATATAGTGCTCATTAAAAAAGAATTTATACCTAATATTTTATGAAAGATTGGAAATCCCATCCTCCAACCTAATAGCCCGTGAAAATTTTAAGTATCATGTAATTTTGTTTTCAAAAAATATATACTTTATATACAAGATACAACTTAGTGGGTTAGTTAAAGTTATCATTTGTGGAGTTCATTACTTGGTTTTAATTTTAATAACTGAAGTTTTATGAATGGTTTAATTTTAGGATTTACAAAATAATTTGAAAGAAAGTGATATTTATTTTTGTTGAAATTTACTAAAAACAATTTTTAATTATAAAATTGTTAATATTAGATGTTAACATCACATAATTTTATTGCAATAAAAGTATTTAAAGAAGTTGAATCTATTTATTTATAAAAATAATGATTTTATTAATTCAAAAATATAATTTTAATAGATTGTTTAAACAAAATTAATATAACAAATCCAAATAATAATAATAAAACATATGAAATTTAAAATTTTTAATCTAAATAATACTAAATTTCCCCCGGATGGGGTGTTAATGGAGAACACTTGGCGATTGGAGGATGACGGCGCACGACAGCGGGGCACGGAGCCATGTGATGGGCTCGTGCCACCACCCGCCACCCTCCTGCAAATTTAATAGCCTTCTTGTCGACGGAACGGGCATTAATGCCTTCTTCCCATCCAACGCATTTTCTATGGCGCTGCTTCTGGTTTCAGTTCATTGTTTATGCTGGTGGTTGGAGGAATTCTCCCCTCCGTGCCCATGGCCGACTCAGGATAGTGCTTGTGGCCCCCCAGAGACTCCCCCTCACCCCTGGGCCTTAGGCCGCTGCAACAGACCTCCCATGCCTGACCACAATCCACGTCTAAGAGGGAGGCCATGACGGGGATCTCCCTGGAGACCTCGTCGACCTTCGACTCCTCCCTCTGCTCAACCTCCCACTTGCTCCTCACTTCGATTTCAGGAAGAGTTGATGGAGCACGTCCACAGCCTAGCACTCATCCCTCGACCGCTTTGCTCGGCCTCACGCATCTTTCAAACACCACCGATGGCAGCACCACCCCACACACCTTTCTCGGCTCTTCC
>JASDQU010438614.1:35336-47881 GCA_032191745.1 Picea mariana
GTGTCAAGCATCTAGGCTATAGAGGTCGTGTCAGCTGTTTTCAATTTCTGTTGATGTTTATGAAGTCTCATAATTTACTTTTAGTAGGCATTATAAAACTTTTGTTGACTAAGCTGCTGATTGGGTTGGTTTCCCCTCTGTTGGGGCAGTCCAATAAGCATAGCAGGACTATCACTGTACTTGGGTTTTCCCTTTTACCTCTGAAAGGTTTTTAATATATTTTACTTCTTACCTAAAAAAAATAAAATACTAAATTTCAAAAAAATCATCATATATAAATTTATAATTATTACTAATTAAAATTATTATAAAGAATTAAAATAAATTAAATTTTTATTAAATTTTAAAATTATCTTGTATAATTTTTTTTAAATTAAAATGATTTATTAGTGTATATATATAAAACGCTTATGAGATGCTTATAAAATTATTTATATTTTTATCTACCTATATTTAAATGGTTATGCTTCTTAATATTTATAATGTTTTATATTTCATATATAATATATAATTGAAAAGTTATTATAATAATGGGTAATTTACAAATTATATATTCATTTAAAATAATATAAATTCGGGATAAATGAAACAAATCATGGTAGAAAACCTAGTTTCATGGGTTCATCATGGCCATAGAAACCCTAGGGTCATGGAAGGTGTTTCTAGAGGTTTTTTTGATAAGTAGGTGGACTATTTACATGATCCATACTATGGGGTTAACATATGAAATACTGCTAGCCTTATTGGGGGTTCAAAGGTGGTTGTAAAGAAGGAAGTCTTAGTGGATTGTTCCTTGGTCACATTTTTGGATCAAGTAGGAAATTTAAGTTTTGAAGTAAAAGTGGGTAGGAGTGGAGATCGATTGGATTATGTCATAATTATCAGTACTCCCACATAGGGAAGGTTTCAGTTTCTATCCCAAGATTGGAAAGGAACTATAGGAAAGATATAGAAATCTTGAAAGTGAAAGTGAGAAGTATTGTGTTTGCAGGAGCCACGTGTTATCCTATGTATCAAGAGTAGGTTTGTGTGTTCAAGTCAATTCCTGTTGTAAATGCACATTGTCATTAGCAGATGTGCCCCCATCCAGTTTAATCGCTGCATAGTTGGGTAAGGACTTCAAGGAGAATATAAGGGTCTCTATTTTTCAGAATTGAGTGGTTGTTCACATGGGTTCTCAAGTAGTGATCAAATAAACCCTTCCTTTATTGAGGCTCCTTAGGTGAGGATAGGAGAAGGTTCAAATTCATATACAACCTATAGTTCGACCCTAAAATGACGTAAAAGGTGAATTAAAGAAAGATTGCTTGAGTAATTTTGGTTTTGGGTGAATATATAAAAATAAATGACTCTGTTGAGGCTGGAAACACGACTTTGGTGGGTCATTTTGTTGGCTGAAGAGTTGGAGACATAGGTTTTGAAGAAATGGGTGGTGGACAATTTGGGGGATACTTTGGGTTATTTCCCTCCTTCCTTTATTCTTATGATGAGTTGGGTTGCATTATGTTTCAACTTGAATCTCGACACTTCAAAGGTCCTTATAAGCTCGTGGGGATGGGATTTTAGTCCTCCATCACTTAAAGAATGGTTTCCTTTGTTTGATACAAGGACTGGACAAAATGACCTAGTACCAATATGGGTTGAGTTGCCAAATATTCCCATGGATGTTTGGTGTTTTGATGTGTTTAAATCTATTGGTAATGCCTTAAGAATTTTTTTGGATGTGGGTATGTCCTTCTTGGATACAGGTTTGATGTACATGGCTAGAGTTTTGGTAAGAATGGATTTGAGGGATGGCTTAGTAGACTTAATCGAGTTGTAGAGGGGTTCCATAAAACATTTACAAATTCTAGATTACCAAGGGGTGTTGTTTAAATGTAAATAGTTCCATGTGTATGGACATATTTCTAGTGATTGTTTTGTTCCTTTTATACATCAAGTCTAGACGAATAAAAGTATTGACATCTCTATCAATAAGGAAATTATGGATGGTGGAAAAGCACTTAAGGTTTTAATTGTTCTTGGGACAAGAATTAACTTTGTGCCCATTGACTTGGTGGTTAATTTGGAGACTTAGGTTCTAGAGAATCAAAATAGGATCTCATAGCCCCCCCTATGAATAAGGATGATGATATGGTGGTTTTAGATGATTTTTTTTCAAGGTTTGGTTCCACTCCCTTTCCTCTTATTGTATGTGAAGGGATTGAGGCTAGTATAGCAAGTATTGTGGAATTTAAGTGTAAATTGATATCATATCCTCTTCTTATTCATTATGTTTCGTCTCCCTATAGAGATACACTTATAGGGTCTGTGGTGTTGAAACAAAATTCTCTTGGTGATTTGATGGCCTTGGAAATTTCCCAGGGGGGACCATAAGGCCTCATTACAAAGTTTCTCCCTTCCAAAGTATTTCAAGTATAGATGGGTTCCAAAATTATAAGTTTCCACTTGATCCTGCTTCTTCTTATTCCTTTCGGGCCGGGGAATGCCTCATCCTTGGGATTCGAGGAGGGGGCCTATAAGTATAATTTGTGGTCTCAAAAATAAGGCTAGGAGGATGTGACCTTAGTTTGTTTGGGTGTTTTATGGGTGAATGTTGGGGGGATAAAACCAAGGGGTAGAGGTTGTACATATTTTGTACATTTAGCTCAAGAAAAGGTAGCTAGTGTTATGGTTGTAGGAAAAAAATGATCCATTGTTGGGGTGGTTAGAGAAGAAAATTACCTAGTATTGGTTAACAAATGATTGTAATGTCTCTAAATAGTAGAGGGTTGGCTAGTCCCTCCATAAATCTAGCACTGAAGAGGTTGGTCAAAGAAAAAAAGTAGGATGTTATAATAATATAGGATATCATGAGTGAAGGTTCCATAATTGTGAAGGAGTTAGAGAATCTATTAAGGGGGAAATGTTGGATAATTCTCACGCACGAATAAGAAATAAATCCCTTATATCTACCTTTGATCCAAGATAGACTACATAATACAAGATTGTTCCCTATATCTAACATATTGATTCCTTATTATGCTAAGAGAGATAGAATGACATACCTTTTACCCAACAATTGTCCTTACAAATCCCGATTGATGCAAATCCAAAGATCCAACTCCAACTCCAACTCCCACTATCCACTTCTTTCACTCAAGGAGACAACAAACACCAATCTACAAACCTCCCTAGGCGTTAGGAAATTAAGAAAACTAGTCTATATCTAATTTGATCTACTCAAGGAAAGACCATATTGATCTACAACTGAATACAACAATATGGAAAGGGGAAAAACGTGTATATCTATATTAAAAAAGTAGAAATAATAAATAAATCACTAAATGTTTCCTTGAGTCATGAATGAAGGATTCTCCTAGTTCTAGGTTCATGATTCTCCTCTTTAGCCACTTGAGCTTCCCTCTCTATTTCACCAACATAAACACTCCCAAACTATAGCTCCCTCCATCTTCTTGATTTGGCCTCTTCTTAGAGGAATTTAGAATATATTAGAGATAAGTTTCATGACATGTGAGTTAGGTGGATACAAATCATGGACAATCTTGATGTAATGTGAACTAAGAAATTGCAAGTCACATATAGGCTTGATGGAATGCGAACTAAGAAATTACAAATGATGCACAAGTTCCATGCTCAATTATGAGATTTTTCAAACATATTATGAAATTTTTCTCTATCATGAGATTTTTTCTCAAGTTCCATGCTCAATTATGAGATTTTTCCAACTCACTTTGAACTTTCTTTTCAATAATGAGTTTTTTCTCAATTACGGAATAATTCTTATTTCATAATTATGAAATTGTGACAAAATAATTATTTCCTTGTGAAATAATTATGAGAATTGTACTCAATTATGTAATTCTATCTTCATAACATATAATAACGTGCTTGAAAAACCTATGGTAGAAAATAAAAGTATAATATATGCCCCCTAATGTATGAGGTCAGAAGAGGAACTTATGGCTGAAATACATTATGAAACTTCATGGTGATGAGTGACATAAGGAAGGAGGTCGAAGATCAAGGAACTAGTGAGTGCCTACAATTAGTCATCAACCAATCATATATAGACCATTACCTATGTATACATACCCATTCTTAGAATATAAAAAAAGCATGCTCACCAACATAATACACTGCAGATCCATGAAATGAATGCAAGACCATGGACATGAAAAAGTACATGATGGATCCATGCCATCAAATATATCATAGACATGAGAAATCACAATGTGGATCTATGTAACAATATACATAAAAAATACATCAAGAATCAATGAGAGTGCCCTGTAGTCTTCAAAGTACTCATACAATAGTGATATACTCAATCACAATTTGGGATGGGTAGCATGAATGAGTGATGTGTCCCCAAACCCAAGGTATTCATCTCAAACCCTGATGATATAATTCTACAACATGTGAATATATGAGCTAATGTCAAGCATGATAGAAACCATTTGATTACTGGTCATTGAGGTATACCATTAATAGATGTGAAGGAATCCATTGATGATGAAAATGGACCCCAAGGTACCTAGTACAATCTAGCAAGTGTGAATAGAGGATTTTATGTCAAACACTTGTAGATTAAATTGATCAAGAGTCAATGTGGTAAACCCATTATCGTTGCAAGGAAGCCTGCCATTGAGGACTACAAACTCCAAGGTACTATCCAGTTTCTAGATCGTTGTCCTAGATATGGTGTTGAAGTCGATAGGAAGAGATTCATCAAAAGAGGGATTTAATTTATCCCCCATCAATAAACATGAAACATACACTAAGATATGATTTAAAGAGATAGAATCGCCAAGTACAACTGACACATGGATGGATGACTTAGATGGTCGAGAGGGCAGCAGATGGATGACTTAGGTTTAACTTCCCTTGAACATATATCTGACGTAATGATGATCTAGCATCAAGATTCAAGAGAATCTATGATATAATGCAACAACACATGAGGCATTGAATCACTCTCCATAACGACTGGAATAGTAACCAACCATAGGAGTAAATATGACTCATATAAATAAACGGAGAACACTTTCTAGTCGAGGTTTTATGGAACCTCCCCAAAAAATTCTTCCCTTAGCTATAAATAGAGAAGGCAGGTGGTCAGAGGTTTTTGGGGAGTTTTTTTTTATTTTTTATGTGCCTTTATGGAACAAATGAACTAGTGCACATCTAAAAATGACCATACTGAAGCTTAAATGTTCAAATTCCCCGTCACTGTTCATAGTGGAGGCACATGGAAAGAGGTTTTTGTGGAGGTTTTTTTAATCGATGCGTCAATAACATATAGATGCACTAGAACTTTCATGAACAATGACTCCTCAGTGTGTCCATTTTCCCATCAAATTTCCATACTTTATAATAAAATTACATGCATCGAATAAATTGCAATGGTGTCGTTGAATATAACCCACAAGTGCACCTACATGTTGAATGGTGCACTGATATAGGGTAAATAAAAAGAAATTACCAAATTGTTACAGTGAATCCCATGATTTCAAACTATCAGGCAAGCATCGATGCTCACCTTTTTTCCTAAGACAACCCATTTCCGGTGCTCTACAACCACTTGAATAGCTCCATTCTTGGATTCGACACATTTCTAGATTTTGGAAATTACCACAAAATTTCATTTCCTCTAAATGGTGCAACCATGCCTCGAGACATAACAGACAAGGTAAACTATTTATTACCTTCCTATTTCATTTTCATCTAATCAAAATTACAATTTACCTTGAAATTGGACATTTTTGTTCATTTTTTTTTTAATTCGTGTGGTGCACCTGAATGGTTCAACTCGCCCTGAAGCTATGTGTTTTGTTAAATACATAGTGAGAACTAATGAAGGTGCTTCAATTTATGGTTGCACCGGCTCATTTCAACCTAGCGCACTACATAAGTTTCAAAAAAGCAAAGTGATTTGTCCTTTAGAACTCCCCTACACTAGTACAAACTGGGCTTATAGTCACACCAGGGCATTACACTTCATTTACTGCACCACTATTCCAATGATATAATATTTAACCTAGAGGTGTACCAAGTTTAACACCACAGTGAGCACCTCTAGTAGTGCGTCTATATATGTTTGCACCGACACCATTCAAGCTAGTATGCCATGATAAATTATCAAAAAACAAAGTGATGCATCCTTCAAAACTACCCTACAATAGTGAAAACAAGGCGTATATTTGCACCAGTGCATTGCGCTTCATTTACCACACCGTTATTCCAATGATATAATATTTAACCTAGCAATTCACCAAGTTTAATTAATTTCCCTGGGGTGTACCTAAAACATAACACCTCAGTGAGCACCTCCTCTACTGTGTCTATATATGTCTGCACCAACGTCGTTCAATCTAGTGCACTGTGATAAATTATTAAAAAACAAAGCAGTGTGTCCTCTGGATCACCTTGACACCGATGCTAAACAAGCTTATAACCACACCAATGAATTTCACTTCATTAAACACGTCTCTTTATCAATGATTTATAAAATTTAACCTAGCAGTGCACCACTTTTAATAATTAATCCCAGGGTGTACCTTGAAAATAACTCCCCAATGAGTCAATGTTTAAACACACCGTCATATTTTATAATAAACTTGTATGCACTGAATAAATCACACCGGTGTTGTTGAATATCGCCCATTGGTGTGCATACCTGTCTAAAGTCACACCGAGTCAGGGTGAATAAAAAAAAATTACCAAATCAATTTTCATTGTTATAGTGCATCCCATTCTTTCAAAATATCAAGAAAGCATCAATGCTCACCTTTTTCCTAAGACACCCCCTTTTTGGTGCTCTACATTGACTTGGATAACTCCATTTCCAAATTTTGCAAGTTACCAAAAATTTTCATTTCATATCAATGGTGCAACCATTCCTCCTCAAGACATAAGAGACCGGGTAAATTATTTATTACCTTCCTATTTTCACTTTTCATCCATTCAAAATTACAATTTAGTTCGAAGTTTTGGAATTTTTTCAATTTTTTTTTAAATTTTGTGCAATGCAGCTAAACGGTTTGGCTTGCCCCATTGCATTGTGTACTGTGTTAAAAATATAGTGAGCATTGTCTCTAGGTCGTCGAGTAAATGTACACAAATGTTGGGTTCTGTCAAGTGCATTGCGATGAATTATAAGAAACAAAGCAGTGCATCTGTAAAAAATCCTTGAAACCGGGGCAAAATGTGCTTCTACCCACATCAAAACATTTCACTTCATTAATCTCAGTGCTAGCTCAATGATATATACAAATTAACCTAGTGCTGCACCAACTCTATCCAACAACACTTGGGCGTACCCAAAAAATAATGCCCCTACCCATCAATGTTCAAACGCACTGCCATATTTTATAAAAAAAATATACGCATTGAATAAATAGCTTCGTTGTTGTTTAAAATTATGCACTACTATACTTCACTCAACTAACTACATTGCTAACATAATGATTTATAAAATTTAACATAGTGGTGCAACCATTGTAATCCAATGCACCAGAAATGTATATAGAAACTTGTCGGGACATATACTGCATGATTTTTCATAGCGGAACATCTCATTGGATGCCTCATTCCTGTTTCTGTATCCTTTACAACATGGTGTGTCCTTCAAAAATCCTTGAATCGATGCACAATGGGATTCCACCCACACTGACATTTTTCACTTCATTAACCGCATCACTATCTCAACATTGTATGAAAACTTTACCTAATGGTGAAAAAATTGCACCCAATTGCATTGGGGAGAACACGACACATAATGCCTCGTAACATCAATTTTCAAATGCACTTCCATACTTTATAAAAATCGTACATGCACCGAATAAATCACATTGGTTCCATTTAACATTACCCATCGGTACACTTCACATAACTAAGGGCACTGCTTACATAAAAATTTATAAAAGTTAATGTAGCGGTGCAACCATTGTAATCAAATGCACCAGTCCTGTTTACATAAATGCACTGGGACATATATTGCTTTAATTTTCATAGTGGGGTGTCTCATTGGATGCATCTTTCCTAATGCTCTATCATTCAAAATGCATCGAGGTACAAAACCTCGGTGCTCCACTATCACAGTAGTGCCAGTGCATTAATAGTAACCCATCGCACCGCTTCAACTAAAAAATCAAAGTTTATCTTAGTGGTTCCTATCAATCCACCAAACACACTGGTATCACAAATAAAACATCAAACGCAGAAAATATTTCGGTGCTCTGGTAGACATGGTGCATCGGTGCATTTGGTTTAACAAAGATCACTGTGGATTTGTGTGCTATAGATTTTAGCGTTGTTGTGTGTCTTTGTTAATGAGATGAACCATTACTAATAAAAGGAATTCATCGATGCATATAGTCCTATGGAACACACCTCTTAGCAATGTTTTTTTTTCTGATATAGTGCACCAACTGTGGGGTGTATGAACTATTGGGGGCTCACCGGTTTATTTTATAGATTTCTTTGCAAAAAAAACTTAATTTTTGATTTTTTTTAAATGCACATCCTTTATATATGTATTTTTTTTATAATTTCAATTTGTTTTATCTTTATGTATGTTCCTAACAATATTTGTATGTGAATCAGAGATGACGACAACGAGAGTAGAAGAAGGTAGGGAAATGGTCATTCAATACATATACTTTTGTGTGTGAGTGGGAGGCTAGGGACAAGTATAGGGAGGCTTACCCTCACCTTATTTCATAGCATACTCATGAAATTTTGATGGAAATTGGCCTCCTGAAGTTTTATCAGGAGCGAAGATCCCTTAAGGGGAACTCTACATTGTTATAGTAGTTGATCCATTAATGGGATCATGGGAGACATGGGTTAAGGGTCGGTCCAGATATGTGATATCATCCCATGGAGAAGGATGTAAATTTTAGCACTGGGTTGTTTGCGAGGTGGTGTATTTTCCCCATTTTCCTACACTACTACTCGTTGTTGCAAGAGAGACCCAACTGGAATATGCACAGAGATATGTAAGTCCAGTTATTACTTCATCTTCAAAGTTCCAGGCTAAAGGTGGTCAACTACAGACAGGTGCATTTGAGAGAGAGGAAGTTAGGTGCCTATGTTATGTGATCTCTTCACTATCACAATATATCTCTGATGGGAAGTGCATTAGTTTCCGTATGTTGTATTATATAGATAGTTTATTGTGGGATCCCCGATTGATTAGGTGGGAAGATGTTCTTTTTGAAACAATTTTGTCATGCATTAGATCACTATCACTCTTTTATTTGGGACGAGATTCTTCCCATTCACGTCTAATTTGTATACAATATTTTGTGAGGGGGTTCATGCCAATCGACCAACGATACCATGATTTCTTGCTAGGCCTATGTTTGATGCATGTATGCGCATGTAGGGAAAATTGATTCCAAAGAGGGGCTAGTCTGAGTATCTCATTACTCTGGTGGGAAGGATGATTGTTGATTTATTTTCTAGTGAGGAAGATACTGTCCTCGATCTTGTAGAGTACATGTATGCGAGAACATCTTGGAGAGGATGTCCAAAAAATTGATTTAAAGTATAGGAGTTAACAAATCAGAGCGGTAATATTATCGTTATATTTTGACGAATCTATTTTCATATTTTTATGTGTTATTTAATGAACATGTAATTTACTGTAACATTTTGTTTCAAAAATTCTTATCTATTGTTTTGTAGAGATTGGGACATATGTTGGGGATGTGCCTCCCCAACATGAGGATGAGGTGATAGAGGAGTTAGAGGAGAAACATCTAGTAGTACAAAGACCACACATTCCATGTAGGCTGGATTAAAGAATCCCACTAGAGGTGGCATATGAGTTATTCCATGTCATGACTAGTCTCAGGGTGGTACATGTACCCCTTAGAGACATATTATGAGTAGAGGAACTCTCTACAACATGGAAGTGTTTTCCTCATGACATAAAAATGTTGATGTGTCATATTGTTGGTGTGGTCAACCTCATCGGTACATTGAGGTTTGGTGCTCATGATCACACTACATCTAACTCATCAACAGAGGCCATCCACATCCTCTACTCCACCACATGATCCTCCTCATCCTCTTGATCATTCTCCTTGACACAATTTTCCTGCAACATATCCATTGATTGTCCATACACGTCTGCTACTCCTCCTCCTCTTCCTCCTCTTGTTTCATCTCCACATGTGTTTGAACCTATATCCATGTCTGATCCTCCTCCTCCTCCTCCTCCTCCTCCACATGTCTTTGAACCTATATCCACATATCCTCCTCCTCCCCCACTTCCTTCACTTGTGTCACCATCTAGCGATCATTGTCTCCACATGTGTTAGCATCCAGCGATCCCCCTCTTCCTCCTCTTCCTCCATATGTGTCACAAGCTTCTGATGCTTTGGACACTATGATCACATCAGGTACTGTTGATGCACATATTCATGATATTGATATAGAGACACTTGATAGTGCACTTATGCCGAAATTTTCTTTTGAGATAGTTGTTCTTGATAGAGGCTCTACCTCTGGTAGCAGAGATGTTGATGCATCTGGGTTTGGTGGTGGACCTAGCTAGTAGTGGTATTGATTGACATTTATACTGATTGTTTTATATTTGACTTGAGATCTATATATGTCATGCTTATTGCAGATTTTGTTGAGATGTATGTTTGGCATGTATATTCATATGTATATTTCTCATGTATATTATGTTTTTCATATAATTTTGTGGTTGTTGTTGTTTTTTGATTTATAAAATGTAATATGAGTATGCTAAAGACAAACATTGTTAATGATATCTTTGTTTTTAAGTGAAATTTGATATGTATCTAAATTTATAGTTTCCATATACTGTTTAACTTTACTTTTATGAAAACGTTTAATTTGGATTGTGATTGCAAAAAGTTATAACCATTAATGCCATATAATGTTTAACTTTGTTCAAGGTGAATTGTTTGTTTTCCAATAAGATACAATATATTTCTTAAATGTGTTGAGAAACAAAACTACTTAAATATGATGAGTGAAATAATTGATTTGAATATTTATGTATTTTTCATATATTATAATAATAACATTATAACATAATTATTCACTAATAATAATGTTGATGATGTAATAATAATGTTATTTTTTAATTTATTATTATTAAAATATTACAAGACAAAGTTATAATATAATTTTTTACTAAAATAACAATCATTATATTTTATTAATATTTAATGTTTCCAAAGATTTGATTAATTTATATTATCCAACTATTATAATATATGAAATTTATTCAATTATATTTGAAATAATAAATATAGAGAATAACGATACATTTTGGTTTATACACTCTCGATGATATGGCTTCACAATGTTTTACTCTAATACAAACTTTATGAATCTTTTATTAAAAAATAATATCACCCAGCATTTTATAATTAGTATTTTAAGAATAAGTAAATTAAAATCTATGTATGGATCATTAAATTTTTCCTTAATTCTCACTAGGCTCTAGAAAAAGACTCTTTTATAATTTCCATGTACTTCCTATATTGAGACTAATTTCAAGAAGAATGTGAAAATAATTATTAATACAATTTTATATGATTATAAAACTAAATGATGGATTGGAATAGGTGAAGGCCATGATAGTTGCACTAGTTAAGGTGGGGAATGCCATCAAATTTGGTAATTCTAAGTACACCACAAGTATTGTAGACGTTGCATGAAGTTATTTTGTTGGAATTGTCCTTAGAAGTTGTTGGATTACTTGGAGGGAGGTGAATCAATAATAGAGCAATATAATCCTTTTTAACCATAAAATTCAAGTGTTATATCAATGTAGCATTATCATCCAATAGTTGAAAAGTAAATAAACAATGAAAAAATGAGAAATCATACACATACACAATACACCCATTTTTTTACGTGGAAACTCAAAGCGGGAGAAAACCACTGAATGCTTTTTCTTATATGTATTTAAGAATTACATTCATTGGAAGGACCAACTTCCTTTGTTTTCCAGTTGCAACTCGAAGGAGGATCCAACCCCCTAGTTTCTCAAGCTACAACCTGAAGGAAGCTCCAACTCCCCAATTATTTGGCTACAACTAAAAAGAGGCTACAAACCCCTATGTTCTCTGGCTACAATCGGAAGGTGGCTACAACCACCTGTCCTTGCCCCATCCAACCACCCTGAAATACAAGTAGAATGATGGATCCATTGTCACACTATCACTGTGAGATATATTGTTGTAAACCTGTACCAATCAACCTGCACCAAACAACCTGTAACAACATGTACCATAAAACTTGTAATCAACCTATACCAATAACCTATAAACAACCCATACTAATAACCTGTGCCAACATGTACCATGCATCAAACTGTACCATAAACAAGTGCATCAACCATGCACCAAACTTGTACAAATAACCTATCACAAAAACATGTCCAAACAACCTATCACAACAACATGTATAATTAATCTTATCAACCAAATCAGATCTACTCACCAAGATCAATCACCAAGACACATCTCGACCATATGCACAATATCACCAAT